>JAYMFT010265613.1:0-10702 GCA_038088735.1 Panulirus argus
GACAGTACAGACCCTTGAGGGACACCGCAGTTGATGGAGAAAAGGGGGGAGGCTGATCCATCAACAACCACAGAGATTGATCGGCCGGAGAGGAAGCTAGATATCAGGGAGCAAAGTGAGGGGAGGAAGCCAAAAGAGGGGAGTTTAGAGATAAGACCCCGATGCCATACCCTGTCAAAAGCCTTAGATATGTCACGATCAACTAAATACGACTCCCCATAATCTTTCAGGGATGATGACCATACATTAGTGAGATAGGAAAGAATATCACCAGTGGATCTCTCCTTGCGGAAGCCGTACTGGTGATCAGAGAGAAGACTGTGATTTTCGAGGTGTTTAAGGATATGGTAGTTGAGGAGCGATTCAAAGACTTTGGAAATGGCAGATGTCAAAGGAACAGGACGATAGTTAGAGGGGTCAGAATGGTCATCCTTCTTAGGGATGGGATGTATCAAAGCATGTTTCCACGGAGAAGGAAAAGTTTTGTTTTTTAAACCGAAACGGAATAAGCGAGCAAGCACAGGCGCAGTTTCAGAGGCACACTCTTTCAGTACACGTGGATGGATGCCATCAGGACCATAAGCTTTGCTTGTGTCACTTACAGCCTCGAAAGGACCCAGTGGTCTGTTGCTGCTTGAATTGAATTCCTTTGTACTCTTTTGTATCCTTTACTCCTTTTTATAAGTTACACAGACTAGAGACTCATTTACTCATATCACCACTTATTGTGATAACATTTCACTGGTGTAGACTACACTGTGATATTCGTCATATATGTATAGTATACTGTAGTATATCTACAAATACGAGGCATACATATTTTTTTATCCACTGTTAGGAATGATGGCTTTCTATATGGAAGTTTATCGAAATTTTATGAAATAGATTGCAGTATACTTGTTCGATGTAAAGTTTGCTGAGCTATATCCTGTTTGCATATAGTTTGTCGCTAAATATACGAGGCTGCCAAGAATCTCACGCGTTTGTATGATAATTGGACATTTACCTGAACGAAGCACATAGTGACACATCTCAGTCATGTTATCACACTTCACCTACACGGAATATACTGCAATACGTCTCGACGAAATAGACTGGTGAATACTGAGGTATACCATATTCCTTGTAAAGTCGTGTTGTCATAGACCTCACCTTTTCTCCTGAGAGAATCCTTATTCCCTGGTAGGCGAAGGAGGACGGCGACCTGAAGTCCTGAGAATTGGCCCACACAGCTGTCATCACAAACGCCTGAAGAGAGGGTAGTAAAAGGTGAGATTATAGTGAAATGTGAGGAGGCTGCTAAGAATGATACTTAGAGATGAGGAAACAGCAGAGAAGAGAATAATGAGATGTGAGGAAACTGCTATGGAGAGGAGAGTGAAAGGTGAGAAAACTAAAGAAAAGAGGATAGTGAAAGGTGAGGAAACTGCTATGAAGGATAGTTAGGAGTGAGGAAAGTGCATCGGAGAGTAGAGTTACAGGTAAGGAAACTGGGGTGACGGAGGGGGGGGGGGTGAAGCTAAGAAACCGGAGAGGAAAGGATAGGTTACGGTAAGGAAACTGCAAGGGAGAGGATTGTGAATTGTATGAAGATTCCCGAGAAGGGAAGAGTGAAAGGTGAGGAAGTTGCTTAGAAGAGGAGAGTGCATGGTAAGGATAATCTTGAGAAAAGGATAGTGAAATATCGGGAAACTGCTGAGGAGAGGAGAGTGAGAGATGAGGGAACTGTAGTGGAGAGGATAGAGATTAGTGAGAAAGCTACTAAGAGGAAAATGAGAAAGGTGAAAATGCTGTGAAGAGGACAAAGAGGTGTGAGGGGACTGCTTGCTGAGGAGGGGTCCAAGATATGTGGGGAAAGTGCTGACGAAAGGATAGCGAGACGCAAGGAAATTACTGATACTTATAGGTGAGGAAACTATTGAGAAGGGGATATTGAAAAATGAGGAAAGTGCTATGGATAGGATAATGATAGGTGAAGAAACTACCAATGAGAGGATAGATACAGGTGAGAGAACTGGTGAGAAGAGGATAGTGATAGGTCATAAAAACAGCAGAGGGGAAGGCAGTGAGAGATAAGAAAACTGCTGAGAAGAGGATAGAAAGAGATGAGGAAACTAATTGCTAGAGGATAGTGAGAGATGAGGAAACCACTGTGGGGAGAATAGTGAGTGACAAGGAAACCGGGCAGGAAAAGAGAATAAAAGGTATGGAAATAGCTGTGCAGAGGATTGTGAAAGGTGACGGGACTCCCGGGGAGACGAAATGGAAAGGTTGGGAAGCTGCTGAGGAGAGGAAAGCGAAAGAAGAAGAAAGAGTAAGGCTTGTGGAAACAGCTGAAGAGAGGAAATTGGAAGGTGAGGAACCTGCTACGGAGAGGATGATGAAAGATAAGGAAACTGCTCTGCTGGGGAGAAGAAAGCGAAAGGTTAAGGAGCTGTTGTGGGGAAGGTAATGAGATGAGGACACTGCTGTGGAGAGGAGAGTAAACAGTGAGAATTCTGCTGAAACGAAGATAGTGAAAGGTGAGAAAACTGCTAAGAAGAGGACGGTGAAAGGTAAGAAAACTGATGAGGAAAGGAGAATGAAAGGTGAGGAAGCTACTTAGGAAAGGAGAGTGAAACGTGAGGAATTTGCTGAGGAGAGGAGAGCGAGACGTAAAAAAGTTCCCGAGAAAAGGATAAGGGATAATGTAACTACTTACAAGAGGACGGAGAAGGGCAAAGGAACTTCTGAGGAGAAGATAGTGAAAGAAGAGAAAACTGACTAGAAGAGGATGGTGAGAGGTTACAAAACTACAGCGGAGAGGAGGCTGAGAAGTGAGGAGACTGCTGTGGAGAGGATAGTGAGAGGTGATGAAAATACCGAAGAAGAGATAGTGAAAGGAGGAAAAAATGTTATGGAGAAGATAGAACGAGGTGTAAAAACTGCTAAAGAGAGAAGAGTAAAATTGAAGATGCGTCTGAGGAGAAGATTGTAATAAGTGGGGAAACTGCTTAAGAAAACAGCAAAAGGTGAAACAACTGCTGAGGAGAGTGTGAGAAGGTAAGGAGCTTGCTGAAAAGAGATGATAGTTGATGGTTAGGAAGCTGATGTGGAGAGGATAGTAAGAGATGAGGAAGCTACGAAGGGGATAATCGTGAGAGGTGAGAACACTTTTGGGCAGAGGATAGGGAAAGGTGACGAAAGTGTTATAAGAAAACAGTGAGAAATGAGGAAACTGCTGAGGAAAGGATCATGACAGGGGAGAAGAAAGCTGAGGAAGGTCGAGTGAAAGGTTAGGAAATTTGTGTGGAGGGGAGAGTAAGACGTGAGAAGAGCTTTTAAAGAAAGGATGGTGAAAGTTAATGAAACTGCTGAGGTGCTGACAGTAAGAGGTAAAGGAAATGCTTTGCAGAGGACAGTGAGAGATGAAGAAACTACTGAGAAAAATGTATTATTATGTGGGTTAACTGCTTACTAGAGGCTAGTGAATGGTGATGAATCTCCTGCGGTGACGATCGTGAGATGCAAGGAGACTGCTGTGGAGATGACAGTCTAAGGTGAGGTAACTCCTGAGAATCGGATTGCAAGGTACGAAAAACTGATGATATGAGAATGTAAGATGAGGAAAATGCTAAGGAGATTGCCGTGGAGAGGATGAAATGTCAGCAAACTGCTGGGAGAGGATAGCGAAATATGAGGAGACTGCTTAAGGGAGGATAGTTAATGTTTAGGACACTGTTGAGACGAGGATGGTGAAAAGAAAGTGCAGTTAAGTGGATGGTGATAAGAGAGGAAACAAAGGACAAGGAGGAGAGCATAGAGAGATATGATGAAATGGCTAAGGAAAAGACAATAGTAGGTGACGACACTGCTGAAAAGCCAGTGAAAAGTGAGGAAACTGCTGATAAAAGGATATTAGAAACTGAGGAAACTGAGAAGAAGATAGTAAGAGGTGAGGAGCCATCTAAGGAGAGGACAGTGAGAGGTGTGGAACCATCTAAGAGATAGCGAGAGGTGAAGGAATGGCGATAGAAAGGATAGTGAGAAGTTAGGAAAGCACAGCAAACAGGAGTGTGAGAGACGAGGAAACTGCTGCAGAGAGGAGAGTGAGAAGTGAGAGCAATGCCGAGGAGAGGATAGTAAAAAATGCTTTGGGAACGATAATGAGAGGAGAGGTAGCTGCTATGGAGAGCACGACGAGAGGCGAGGAAACTGCTGAGGAGAGTATCATAAGAGGTGAGGGCACTGCTGAAGATAGGATAGTGCAAGGAAAGAACTGTTCTGGAGAAGGTAGTATGATGTGAGGAAACTGGAAAGAGAGGGATTATGAGAAGTAAGGAAACTATAGAGGAAAGGATAAATAAATGTGAGGAAGTTTTTAAGGAGGAGGATAGTGAAAGACGAGGGAACAGCTGTAGAGTGATTGTGAGATTACTTAATACTGGTGAAAGAGAGTTACCCATTGCCATGCCAACTTTTTGAGCATAATATTCTCCATTACACTGAAAGTCCTTATACACAAATTTCTCAATTCAGTAACTACAGACTTTGAAAAAGGTAGATCTAGTGTTTTCCAAAGCATCATAGTGAGAGTCAAGGAAGCTTTTGTTGGGAGGATGATTACAAGTGAGGAAACTGTTTGGGATAATGAAGAGCGAAGAAACTAGGGATCAGAGGTTAGTAGGAGGGAGAAACCTGCTGAGCAGGATTTCAATGGCTGTGGAGATAAGGGAGTGCTGAGGAGGTGGTGGTGGAAGGTGAGGTTATTGCTGATGAGATAGTGGTTGAAGCGACAATACTTCTCAGGATATGGGGGTGAGAGTCGAGGGTACTGCTGAAGAGATCGTTGGTGGTGGGAGGCGAGAATACTGGTGAGGAGATAGTGGTGGGATGTGCGAGAACTCTGAAATCATTGTTAGATGTTAGGGTACTGCTGACGAGGTAGTATTAGGATATGAGGGAACTGCTGAAGAGGTGATGGTGGGAGGTGAGGGTTTTGCTGAGGAGGTAGTGATTGGAGGTGAGGGTACTGTTGAGGATATGGTGGTGGGAGGTGAGGGAACTCCCAAGGCGATGGGGGTGGGAAATGAGAGAACTTCTTAAGAGACGGTGGTGGGAGATAAAGGAACTTCTGAAATGATGGGGCGAAGGATATGGTTGTAAGGGACAATGGAGTTGCTGAGGAGGTGATGGAACGTCAGAAAGATGCTGAGTAGATGATGGTACTGCTGAAGAGATAGTGGTGAGCGGTGAGGGTTCTACTGAAGAGTTGGTGGTGGAAAGTGAGGAACTACTTAGAAGATTGTTGTGGGAGATAGGGCAACTGCTGAGGATATGCTGGTGGGAAGTGGGTGGGTGGGGGTTGAGGAAGGAAGAGCTGTAGGTGGAGGCTGAGGGAAGTGCTGAGGAGAGGGTGGTGGATGTGGAAAGTTCTAAAAAGAGGATGGCACTAGGTAAGGTGAGAGGGCAATGAGAAGTGACGGAAGTACTCGGAGACAGGACGGTGAAAAGTGAAGGAATTGGTGGCGAGAGACGCAAAAATTGGTGAAAGTTGAAGAAAGTGCTGAAGAGAGGATGATGAGAGGTGATGCATATCTTAGGAGAGGTGTTAACATGACAAACGCTTGGCAGTCGAAGCTCTTGCTTATACGCTATATCCGTTCTTCATCATCCAACGTGATAAAGGAAGAGAGATCATGGAAAAAATAAGCCCGAGCTGAGTTTTACTTCTCTAGCGTTTAGGTACAATTTTCCAGAAAGACTGACAACATAATAGGAAAACACAAGCTTACGCGACCTCTGAATGACGTTCCCTTACAGGCAACGGGCTGTGTCTTGATTGGGTGAACCAGTTCAATGTCTCCGCCTCTCTTCCTCTTCTCGTCCACTCACGTGTTGCTAACCTCTTCCTTAATCTGAGGCAAGACAAAAATCCACATCTGCTGTTTAGTATTTTTTTCCTTGCTTATGTGAGCCGCCTGTAAGGCCTTTCTTAACGCCTTATTTAATCCTTCATATATTACTTCAGCATTGTACCATTTCGGCATGTCTAAATTCTTCTGCGTTTACTACGATAACATTGAAAGTTCTATGATATCTTAAATCAGCCTCATGTTCCACGATCCTATCTCACCGTAATAACCGTTAGCAACAATCACAAGAAACCCTGTAAACAAAGGTCGCCTTGTTCCTGACCTCATTTGCTTGTCTAAGCATCACCACCTCGCCATTTCTGACTGAAGAGGTGGCAGCTTTCATACCCGATCCTTGCAGAATCTTGCCGATGCGCTGGGTCTACTTGGAATTCAGGACCACGAAAAAATCTCCCCGCCTCTTCAGATGAATTGTTTCTTCTCTAGCGCGTACTTCCTTTAGCACTCTTGTGTCACTGAAGAACAGGCCCAATGTATCGACAGGTTTCTGCAAGCAACAGGTATGAGAGTTGCCACCCCGTCAGGCAGATGTATTTGTGAGGTGGTAAGGCTTAGACAGAGATGAGGTCAGGAACGCGGCGAGCGTTGTCTACATGGTTCCTTGTGGTAGATGCCAGCGCGCATATTACGGGGAGACAGGGCGTAGGTTTACGAAGAGGATCGCGATACACAGGACTGGTTTGAGATAACATAGGACTTCTAATGCTATCACAGTACACGCGATAGCATGAACTGGATCAAAGGAGAAGCAATCCATGAAGGATTAGATAAGACGTGTAAAATAGGGATTAGAGGCGGATCACATAAGAAGAAAGACACAGGAATCAGCAGATGTATATTTTTCTCTTGTTCCACGTTAGCGGCGAGGTTGGCAACACGTGAGTAGACAAGCAGAGGAAGAGGAACGGAGCACTGGACAGGTCCAGCTAATCAAGAAACAATCCGCTGCCCAGAAGGGAACGTCATTCAGAGGACACATAAGCTTGTGCTTTTCCCATTATGATGTCATTTTCTGTGAAGAAGATTGCACCGAAACGTTAGACAAGTAAAGCTTAGCTCAAACTTACAGTTTCCTTGGCCACCCTGTTACTTATATCCACTCTTCTTAATTATTATGAGATACTACTGCAGGGTAGACGTTTGTAACCTACAGCCGCAAGACCCTATGTGCACCATGACTTTCACAACTGCTTTGTACCATGATCATGAAACAAATGGCAGTTTCACCCTAGAGACTATGCCATGACCTATGTAAAGCTCCTCTGTACCATGATCATGAGGAACATTGTAAAAGTTACCACAAACACTACATTGGGGTCTCTATAGTCACGTTTCTTCTATGACCATGAGATCTAAGGCAGTCGTTGTCCCAGACACCACTACAACATAAAGGGCTGCTGCATATCATCATAAATAGCAAGCATCGCCCCATTGTAGGCATTCTGATATGAAATATGTTAGCTCAGCACAAACGTAACCTATGCTACGGGTATGGACTTTACAACATCAATCTGTCTCATAAATTTACCTTCACCAAGAGGTAACTTCCCCGTGTTTTTGAAATGTGCCTCTGGCAGTGAAATAAACGTTTAAAGTGTTAATTGTATAATTCATTGGTATCAGTTTAGCTTAACTAAGAAACTCTTCAGCGACTATTTGAAGGCATCATTAATATGAAATCGTCTGGCGACAATCTAAATGTTTCATCCATGGGAAATAGTCCATTGTGAGTAAGTACCACATAAAGGAGTAACTTTACTCATCTTTCATAAAGAAGTACATTAAAAATAAATCATCCTATCTTGCGTACACCTAGACCATTGCAACTGTTGCCATCAGTGTGGACGCATCCAGAGGAGTAGTCGAGCCTGAGGTTGGCTGGATAGGTGCACAAAAGGTAGTCCAGATCGTTGAGGGTGACTGAGGCGACCACGCCCACCACCACACCTCCAGGTCGTGGACATTGCATCTCCCAGACGTCTACTCCAAAGGGTTTAGACCCGTGACATTGAGCACAGGAGAAATGCAGCCGTATGGAAACGCGTTTCACCTCTGGAACACAGGGTGTGACAGTGTTTGGTTTTGGACATGGACAAAAGCGAGCTTTAGCTTAAATCTTCATTGTGACAGTATCTAGTGCTCGTCTTTGATAAAAGAAAGATTCAACTTAAACCCTAGTGTGAAAACGTCTGATTTTGTACACAAAATTTAAAGTTAATTCATGTTATGGGAGTATCTAGTCTTGGGTGATAGACTGCTGTAACCTGACAAACGTTGTGAAGATATCTGACCTGGAACATAGATAGAAGAAGCAGAATCGTTTGCAACTGTGCGGAGGGATGAGAGTGTCTGGCAGGAGGCAGATATCACCATCCAGTTGAAAGCCACACAGCCATTGCCTGGGGAGGTAACGCCACTTATCAGCTTCGTATCTGGCAAATACCACATTTTTGGTAATTTGAATTGTGTGCAGCTACCTATTTGTAATTACCAATTTGTATTGCGGGGAAGGAGTATCAAACAAGAGAAGCCCCATCTCTTGAACATACTCTGCTATCGAGCTACTGTTCAAATTTCTATATGCATTATACCTTCCCGTTGTCGTTACTCATTTTATTCCTTTCACTCATCATTCTCATACAGTCAAAGTACTTCACACATTCTTTACGAGTTTCTTGCTTATTTTCATATTGTCCACTGGTTTTTCTGTCCTTACATCCCTCACTGTCTGCGTCATCACACTTTTTTTTAAAACTTTAAGGTTGCGATCAAGTCAACTCTTACTCTCTCCTCCTGAGTGGGAAATTCTAAGGCCCCCTAGCCTTTCCCTGTAACTCAGCTGTCATAATTCTGGTATCATCTTTGTTGCCCTTCTCTGGACCTTCTCTATCAGGTCTTTCTGCTTATTAAGGTATATTGACCTAATTTAAGAAGCTGAGTGTGAAAGGGATCTGAGGCACAAGGCGTCCAGTTTGACCACTAATAAAGGTAGTGATAAAGGATGAATGGGACCTTAGTGGTGGGGATCCTCGGGAAGTAGCGGTAACCTTATAGGTAGAGGAATTAGCAAAGAAAGGTTAAGTAGGGTCAGTTGGGGACAACTCAGGCAGTCTAAGTAGCGGGTTAGCACAGCTACAGGTTAATTCTCGGGTAACTGTTTGGACCAAGGCTGGAAGGGTCCAGCGCGGGGAGGGTCAGAGAAATGCGACGAACCCAAACCAGATGGAGAACCGTCACTCTCCCGCTACTGGACACGCAGACATTAACAGTGATAATACAAACATGCATACCGACAATGAAAATAGGAAAATTCAGTCCAGAAATCAACTCCAAAGAAAATAAGTTTAATATACACAAATGCCCTGAGTATCATCACGAAACGCGATGAACCTATATCCTACACAGTGACTGAAAAAACAAAAATTATTGAAATCTCAAAAACATGGGTAAACTCTGAGAATAAACAAGTAATCGCCGAGTTAGCAATACCTAGATACAAACTATTTACGAAAGATCGTTTATACAGGGTAGCTGGTGGAGTTTTGGTCTACGTTGATAACAATCTAAGTGGTTTTAAGATAAGCAAAGTAGACACACACACACACACACACACACACACACACACTTATAGCTCTCTTAATATTGACATTACCGACAAGTTCAAAAGTAAACTATGTGTGGGCTTTATTTACAGACCTAAGCAAAAAGACGATGATAAAATTCTATTTAGTAATATCAAAACGATAGTAAACAGTAAAGAGTTTATAATAGTAGGAAACCTCAACAGTCCATACATAAACTGGAACACGTAAACAGGTGACCGAGAGGGAACGAGACTAACGGAACTGATTGAAGACTCTTTTTTAGAACAGTTGATTAGAAAACCGACTATATGTAAAAACATTCTTGGTCTTTGTTCTCACCAGTGACACAAACTTGATCAAGTCTTGCAAAGTAGGCGAGAGTTTGATAAAACAGCGATCACAGTTTGATCAAATCAGAGGTAAATTTAGATTTTGAAATAAATGACAACAAACTCTTGATCCCAGATTACAGGCGAGCAAATTTTGAAAAATGTAGACACGAAATTCGCAATACCAATTGAATAAAACTTCTTGAAGTTCACACAATAGAGGAAATGTTAAATATTTCTAAAAACACATCACTCGAGATTGAAAATAAACATATTCAAATAATTACGAAGAGAACTTGCAATATTTCAAACCCATCATTGATGAATGGGAGAATAACGGGACTAATTTGCCAAAAGAAAAAACATATAAGAAGTTCAGATTAATGGGAAACGATGGAAATCGCCATGAATTAATCAAAATCCAAAGAGATTGTAAGAAGGTCATAAGACAGAGTAAACGTGAGGAAGAAAAAAGATTTTTTTTTAAAGTTCAGAAAAATCTTAAGGAATTCTTCAAATATATTACACAAAGGAAGATAGTAAAAAAAAAAATGAAATCGGACAATTACGAAACGAACATGACACATTAACTACTGGCGACAAAGAAATGTCTACCATGCTATATTATTATTCTAACTCCGTATTCACAACGGAAGAAACATCTCGAATACCGCAACCATATAACATGTAGACCTCGAACAGCCACGCTGTGAACCCGGGTTCGTATCCTGGCTGCTCGAAGTTTACATGTTATACGGGAGTGCGCATTCCTATGCACTATTTCGTGTTTAATACACCTCAATGTGTGAACAGTTAGGTTCTACAAAATGATATATATATATATATATATATATATATATATATATATATATAT
>JAYMFT010265624.1:0-10702 GCA_038088735.1 Panulirus argus
GACACGCAGGGAATACGTAGGAAGTATTCTTTCTCCCCTATCCCCAGGGATATATATATATATATATATATATATATGTGTGTGTGTGTATGTGTGTGTATGTGTATCTTGATTCTCGCTTACTGAACTTTGGCAACGTTCTTCACAGTCTGTATGAATTCTTTGGTCTTCACTTCATCACTTACTTTACTGCTCAACTGCCGAGTTGAAATGATATTTGTGAGAGATGTCACTTGGATAACGGTTTGTGTGTGTGCGTGTGTGTGTGTGTGTGTGTGTGTGTGTGTGTGTGTGTGTGTGTGTGTGTTAACACCAATAAAACTCCGTAAATTGTGGAAGTGGTGTGTCGATATAGCTCCACCATACTGTGCGTCAGCCTTGCTACATCGTGTGTCAATGGCGGCAGCCAACGGAGGCAGGGAGGAAGGGACACACTCTACATCACTGTGTGAGGTTAGTGGCAGCCAGGGATAGACACCTCACCCCTGCCCCGCTATCCGTCATTGGCGGTTGTAGCAACAGGCAGGGATCACCACAGGCCCATTGCAGTGCCAGTTCCTCTGTCAGCAGTGAGATAACATGACACCAGCACCGTATACTAACCCAGTTCTTCTCAACCTTATTTTTTTTTTCACGACATTTTTAAGTTTATTTGATCCTCGCGGACGACTGAATCAAATTTTGCCCGTATTCTGCCTTTATTATCGATTATCCATTGAAAGGTAGGAAAACGGAAATCTCTCTCCACACATAAGTATAACGAAGCAAATATAGCGCCTGTAAAAGTGATTTAGAAAAGACATTTTCATGATATGAATATTGCAGTTACTTTTTAAGACATTGTGATATTAGTTCTATATTTCCTATTAAGATTGTGTGTACCACAATAGGGACATTGGCCCAGCACATCAGTGAGCAGCGGCGCACTGGTTACGAAGCACTGCATTAAAATCGTGTATAAAAGTGTTGGCAGCGAAGGAGCCCCTGAGTCCCACGTAAGACTTTCCGTCACTGTCGCCAGCTGCAGACACGTCCGAGTACCTCAGGGCCTGGATGAACGACAGTTCCAGCAGTGAAGCAGTGCCACATTTGCATTGGATTGTCCCGGAGTGCAATTATCATGTCTTGTACACTGTCATTTGAAACAGTGCAACGCTTCCACCAGACTGCGTCGCTTGTGACAGTTAGGAAGTGCCAGAGAGATACCACAGGGTGCGCCACTTTCGGCAGTTTGAAGCAGGGCATCAATCCTAGTTCGGTATGCCTCACTGGAGGGAGTCCCACGGTCCCGCTACACTTGAGACGAATGACCGCGGCCGCCGCCACCGTCTGGACAAATGGATCTCCATGTAATCCCAACGGTAGACACTTCTCCTCCTCCTCCTCCTCCTCTTCCTCAGCAGAATATCACAGTGATATCCTAAACCCCGTAGAGGGATGGGTTGCGTGAAATGCATGTGATATGGTTCGGCAGCTCTTACATATTCATGAGGGGTGTATGGTATTCATCTCGCCTAACCGACGGTAGATTGTACCTTTTGCTCCTCTGGCCATGCATTGTGCAGCTCTCAGCAGATATAGCTGGAGCGGAACCTAGAACTTCGGGAATTCAGAGCCCGTAGAACGCTGTAACTAACCCACAATGTGTACTGGACGAGATGATGCCGTGCAAGGTTCGAGAAGTTTGAGATACAGTATCGTCCGTTTGTTGGTGTGTTATAAATGTAAAAGGGTTATTTCACGAATGATCGATTCAGAGAAGGGAAATAAAACGGAAGTTTATCCGGATACAGATAATGTTTGATGTATATTGACGTGATGTCAGTGAATTGAGCCGGGGCGTGTGAAGCGGTCGAGGTAAATCATGGGAAGGTCTTTAGGGCCTGGTTTTGGATAGAGAATGATTGAGGGAATGAGGCCTTTCTTTGTTCCTGGTGCTGCCTCGCAAACGTAGGAAACGAAGAAAAAAATATGATATATCTTCGTATGAACAGTGTGGTTTCAGAGGTGGTACTAGATGTGTGGATCAGATGTTTGCTTTTAAGAATGTGTGTGAAAAACACTTAGAAAAACAGATGGATTTGTATGTAACATTGACAGATCTGGAGAAGGCATATGATAGGGTTGATAGAGATGCTTTGTGGAAGGTCTTAAGAATGTATGGTGAGGAAAGTAAGCTGCTAGGAGCAGTGAGAAGTTTTTATCAATGGTGTAAGGCGTATGTACAAGTAGGAGGAGAGAAGAGTGAATGGTCCCCAGTGAAGGCCGGTCTGCGGCAGGGTTGTGTTTAGTTTGTTTATGGATGGGGTAGTTTGGGAGGTGAATGCAAGAGTCTTGAAGAGAGGGGCGAGTATGCGGTCTGTTGGAGATGAGATGGCCGGGGAAGTGAGTCAGTTGTTGTTCGCCGATGATACAGCACTGGTGGCTGATTCGAGTGAGAAACTGTTCAAGTTGGTGACTGAGTTTGGAAGACTGTGTGAAAGGAGAAAGTTTACAGTAAATGTGAATAAAAGTAAGGTTATCAGTTTCAGCAGGGTTGAAGGACAGACAAGTTGAGATGTAGGTTAGAATGGAGAAAAACTGAAGGAAAAGAAGTGTTTTACATACCTGGGAGTGGACTTGGCAGCGAATGGAACCATGGAAGCGGGTCATAGGGTGGGGGAGAGGGCGAAGGCTTGGGAAGTGAAGAAGAATGTGTAGAAAGAGAGAACGTTATCTCTGAGGTAAAAAATGGGAATATTTGAAGGAATAGTAGTTCCAACAATATCATATGGTTGTGATGCATGGGTACTATAGATAGGGTTGTGTGGAGGACGGTGGATGTGGTGAAAATGAAATGTTTGAGAACAGTATGTGGTGTGAGGCGGTTTGATCGAGTAAGCAATGAAAGGGTAAGATAACAGAAATGTGTGGTAATAAAATTATTGTGGTTGATAAAGCAGAAGAGGGTGCGTTGAAATGATTTGGACATATGGAGAGAATGAATGAGCAAAAGTTGACAGAGAGGATATATGTGTCAGAAGTGGAGGGAACAAGGACAACCGGAAGACCAAATTGGAAATGGAAGGATGGAGTGAAAAAGATTTTGAGCGATCGGGGCCTGAACATGCAGAAGGGTGAAAGGCGCGAACAGAAGAGAGTGAATTGGAACGATGTGGTATACTGGGGTCGACGTGCTGTCAGTGGACTGAGTCAGGGCATGTGAAACGCCTGTGGTAAAGAATGGAAAGGTTTGTGGGGCTTGGATGTGGATAGGAAATCGTGGTTTCGGTGCATTACACATGACAGTTAGAGAATGAATTTGAGCAGATGTGGCCTTTCTTCGCCTGTTCCCTGGCGTTACTTCGCCGACGCAGGGGGTGACGATAGGGTGTGAGGTAAGAGAATAGAATGCATATGACATCTTTTTTCCCTTCCTTCATGCATTAATTTTTAGACTGGTGCAAACTTTAAACGTATGTACATTCATACGTAAGGTAAAGCTTAAAAATAATCCACTTTCAAACTAGCCTTGTCATCCTACAGGGAGATTTACATGTAAAGTATTTATAGTCATTTGGATTTCCAGTCTATCGACCTACTGTGACCTGCCGTCTAGGCATCATCATATCTCAGATCTCACGTTGACATTCGCATACTATTCAGACTTCCTCCACCTGATGTATATGCCTTTTGTTTTTGTGGAGTTGGCTGGAGTTTAAGCCCTGGACTAACAAGACTTTAGAAGTCTTTGCTTGTGATGTGTGACGTTCTAAGTGGAGGTCTAAATGTATCCAGATGCGACGACATCTGGATCAAAGCATTGTGGAACACGGTCAACAAAGACATTTTGCTTGTTTTCAGTCTTGCATGATAAAAGGTTCCGTTATGATGAATTTCCTCTTTTTTATAGTGTGTGTGTGTGTGTGGAAGTTTGTAGACAATACGTAGTTAGCAAAGAGAAACCAACTCTTCCACGATTTTTTGATCGTGACGACATGCCTACTACACTCCAGGGGATGTACCTGGTGAACACTAGGTAAGGGTAAACCCGTACTGTTTGTGCGGTCATGACGCCTCTTGCGTCACTGATTAACGTTACCTAGAAGTACACTGAAATCTTCCTAACAGGGTTTCTAATGTGTCCTTGTTAGACCCCAGCTCAATTGCTACGTCTGTTGTGAATACAAGTATAAGGATAGGGATGTTAAGTATCATCTTCCTGAAATAGCTGTACGTTCCTTATCACCCGATAAGCTTCTGAAGAATGTACTATCTTAAGTAGCGTTGTTTCAGTGGACTGTTTATTTCTTGTTTTCTCGGTGGAATTCAAGGTAAACATGCCCAATATCATCTATAAAATCACACACACACACACACACACACACACACACACACACACACACACACACACACATCCTTGACTGACGCACGTCTAAGGCAATCGGAGCTGTCAGCTCTCGCAACCTGGCCTCAAAACTGTACCACCGTACGGTACACCACAATGTTAGTTGTTTTTCTTTCTTTTTATAGATAATTCTTCGGTATTTGCTCACGAGAACTTCGTGCTTGCGCACATTTGCCTGTAGCCGAAACTAGATTACCAGTGTTCGATAGGCCATTGCATCCCATATCACTATCTGGTTGGTGGCAACTCAAAGGTGGGCTTGTGGCTGAAGTGAAGATGGAGATCTCTTTAGACTTGGCGTTGATTGGAGGGTCGGGCATGGGGGATGGAAGAAGTTGGGAGGGTTTTGAAGGGAGTGGGGATGGAGGGTTGTCTGAGGAGAAGAAAAGTAGGGAATGGGATGTATAGAAAAAGTATAAAAGACTCCGGGATCAACCAGAGAAATACATTGTTCGTATTACGAAGTTGGTCTCTGTTTCTGAGTCAGAGCTCGTCGTCGTCAGACTTTTGTCACATATTGATGTGTTGTTTGAGGTTGTGGGGGGGGCTCACCATGTCCTTGTGGTACTGGATGCGTACCCCATGTTATTAATAGTTGTTAGGTTTTAAGGGCTTTATTTGTATAGTCGCTCTTTGGGTGTAATTTTAGGGGGGCTTGCCAGTTCCTTGTGTTTCTGGCTGCTTTTCCCATCTTTTTTTAAGTGTATTTATACTCAGTTTATTTAATGCTTTGGGTGTTTTGAAATGTTCTTTGGGGGGCTTAACAGGTCCTTGTGTTTCTGGTCTCTTTCCCCATTATTTATGTGTATTTTGGTGTTGGGTCATTTGACTTTGCTAGTTGTCTACTGCTCGCAAACCAATAGTGTCTTTTTTCTATAGTTTCTCGGTCAATAATCCAATTTTGAAAAATTTCTGAATTAAGTTCTTCATTTTTTCCCCAGATGATTTTGGCTCGTTTGTGGAGTAAAACATTGATTGGTGGGAGATCTGCTCTGTGGAGTAGCCCTTCACATCTCGTTCGTGATGTCTGTTTCTTTCCCTACGCCACTAAGCTCTTGAACACTTTAGATTTTTACACGTTTTCCAACAGCAATTATTTGCTCTTTTTAAAGAGCCGGCCAGCTGCTACCCTCCAAAGCTCTAAAATTATTTGTTTTGCAATTCTTCGATTCTTCCAAGGTTCCAGTTAAGATGTGGTCCTTATCAAGACTTGGTTTACCTGGGTGATTACAGAAGCAGGACATCTGAAAATGATATTAGTTTCGCCAATCCTAATATACTCTCCAAGATACAGTGTCCGCAAAAATCAGCAACAATATTATCTGCTTCCCTCACACATTTTCAAAGGCTACGTCACACTCGCATTTTACTAATTTGTCATCTCTCCTTTGGCCTTGACGACCGTCGTCAGACATTTGGGCATGGAATTGGCAAGGTTCCTGAAGCATTCAGAGTTAATGTTCTAGGTCCATTAGGTCTTTATATCCTGAATGAGGCGAGGCACTAACGAAGTGTTGCAGTAAGCAATCGCCTGATAATGCGTTCTGAACGCCCATTGCGCTTAGAAATCTGACGTGGTACCACATTTACTTGCTTCCAGGCGGGAATTCATGCTTTCTCTTCCTTAGAAAGGTAAGAGCTAACCATACTGAATTGCAGGTAGAAAAAATACCGTGCCATGAAGCAACCTCAAGATAACCTGATGCACACTGAGGCGGGTTTCTCGTGGCCACACCGTCAGAAACGCTAGTCTTAGCGACCAGATTTACGTTGATTTCACCATGAGAGCGTCATATTCTTGTACTTACAATAAACCATAGCCATGTGCCGCCTTTGAAAAAGTATTTGAGGGGGGGGGGTGTTGGAAGGCGTACAATGTTTTTTTCTTTCTTTTTTTACTTAGGACAACGTATCTATTGCGCTGCAAAGTAAGCCGTCCGTACTACTCGGGCACAAGTATGCAGGGTTTCTTAGCAATCAGGGTAGACAAAGCGAAGGGCTATATAACGATTTAAGGGACATAATGGTCAACGTGTGCCGAGGGAAAAGTCTGGGAAAACAGGTAGGAAGTTCACCGCTGTAGAGGGTGTGAGGGGGAGATACTTCTTTTAGGTGATCCTCCCTTATGCGAGCTGAGGATAACGCTTGGTTTAGCTTGACAAGCCGTCCTTTCTGAGTTGGATTTACACCTAGCCGTTTTGCCTGTGGGCCCACGGCCTGTAGGAGAGTGCAGATATTGGCTCTTTGAATAAGTTTTATGTTTTCTTAATATAAACTCTGACTTTCCAGGCAAATATTGCCTTTGGGCGAGTAAACTAAACTCACAGGTGTGTGTCGATATCAAGTTCTTTCCATGAAAGCCTCTGCTTTGATGGATCCAAATATTTCATCTGCAAATGCAACCAATATCCATTTTATATTTACTTTTCATTCAGTCCACTGTAGTAACAATCTAATCTCAGTTACGGTGCGCTCAACGGTGTTACGTCGAGACCAACCGGTCGGATGTCCCCACTACGTTTTACGTAACTGTGGTCTGTATCATTTTGACACTAGAGCTACCGTACTCTCCCTTTGTAACAAGTCTGTAAGGTCTAACAATCAAAATTAGAATGTGTTACTTGACAAATAACATACCGTAAAATCAACTGCAAATGGAAATATATATCAAAACCTTTTTGTGCTCATCATCTCGTTTGCTATGGTGAAGAATTTTACCATTTTTAGGTAAGTAATAATGAATCCCATGATAGAATATATGGAGAAGAATAAAACAGTGAAAATGCAGATAGGAATAGGGATGAAACATATGAAGATCATGGGTAACAAGGACGGGGAACGTTTGCCATGGAAACAAAATTGCATTGAAGTCTAGCTTTGCATGTGTCCCCCAGTCTTAGATCAACAGTATTTACATGGCAAGGGACCCTTTGGTATTGGAGACAGTTGTCACTGATGAGAATATGAAAGTCCAAGGAAAGTTTCATCTGTGAACATTGCGCATAACAGAATGTGGGGATATCTAGATCAAGGGAATGTTAATGTTTGAAATATGAAGGAATGCAAGTTTTGGAAGCAAAAACTGGGACCAAAATGAATCTCTTGGCCATCAATATTAACTAAGGCCGCTTAATACATTCAGGTCACCATTATCTGTGTACTAGCTTTTAGAACACCCGAACTATGAACCATGCAAGTACCAAACACTCATCAATTAACTCCTCCATGATTCTGATGGTAACATACTGCTTTTCTTGTGTTGTTGTCTACATGGGCATCCTTTCCTAATGATCCGTCTTCAAAATGCGGCCTCAAAAAGGCTCTTTGCTAGTTTGGGGATACTTATTCTGTGATTAAAAATTAGACGTTAGGTTTGAGAAAAGATTTTCTGCTGGACTTCCAACACACTGCCGTTTTCATGTCAACTGAAGCCATGCCTTACCTTGTTTTTATAACTTCTGTTGCAGTGCATCTCTAGATCAATCGACATTTTCAGCGTATCTGTATGTCTCCTCTGCCTCTATCTTACATGTAGGATAATATGAAAGACGTGGGGTTACTGCCGTTCCCGCCAGATATTAACATGAACATCCGTAGGAAACAGTAGAGTGGCGTTTTGTGCTGAAGTGTGTTCATATTTCTAATAATGTTTTTCCTAAACTTGACATCAAGGTAGCTTGAAAACGATGGTGTACTGTATTTTTACGCGCAAATCACACTTGATAATATTCCAGCCACGGTTACAGACTGTTCCAATATTATGTTGTTTTTGAAAAAAGAAAGAAAAATTTTGATATTTTTTTCAGATTTAATTTTGATGTCTGTTCATGCTTTTATTGCTTTCTTGATTCCTATTGGATGAGTAAAGATTTAACCACGATAGTAAGTTCTCTTTGAGGTTTATCTCCCACGTTTGTTCAGATTTTCAGACCTGTTCATAATACTACTGGTAAGGCCATGTACGGCCCATCCTTACACAGGGAGGGCTACCGCCCCTCTTATGGTAGGCTCGGTGACCTCATCTATGATTCATGTTGCGCTTTTGATTTTCAGATTCTCACACTCCCCCGATTTACTTTCGAGGATATTCACTCTTGGCCTAAGACGAGATGATATTCATAAACAGATATATTCATCACTTCATGGTGTCCTCAAATACCAGCCAGTAACTTCTGGAAGGGTTTGTTAATAGCTGGGAAGTAACATGATGTAGGAAATCTGTATTTAAACACAAGTTCTTCATAAATCGGACATTATTTGTAGACCTTCGATTAAGAGCTGTTGGCCCGTAGACTGAATGTGTTGTAAGAAAATTGTGCTCTCACTATCTGATTTGAAATAGTTGATTCCAGCTTACAACATTCTGACACAGAATTCCATGGATGGGTAAAGAAACAAAGCATGTAGATCTCAATGCTGGTGACTGGCGAACATGACTGCTCGACGTAGGCAGGGTGTGTCCATGAAGATTCTACAATACAAAGAATGCTGTCGCAAAGTTAGCTGTCAAAGGCGATGGTTAACAAGTCCCCAATGGATTCCTTTCCTTGAATTTCTTCTGCAAGTAACGGTAAGACTGTCCATAACGAATCACGAGCTTTGCTTGGGTAACAAACAAGTCCTTTATCATTCTTTATGAAATTCCTTACAATCGAAGCGTAACTGTTTCGTAGCTTTTCTCTGGAAAATGCTGTCGGCAACGGCAATTAGGATCATAATGCCAGTTTTCATTTACCATTAGATTAACTCATCTCGTCAGTCTGTGTATAATCATTTTTGGTAAAAAGGCTGATGCTGCCCACTTAACACGGTAGATAACAATTCTCATGTGACGTGGACAGTCTCATTAATATCTCTAATGAATTCCTAAACCTTTTTAGATTCCCTTTGTAGAAAATTTGCTTGAAACTTGATTTCCCACTAGTTTCGAACAGAGACTGAAATGATCTGTCAAAACCGTGATCGGAATTGGGTCGGATCCTTCCTTTTCTTTACCGTGCATGACTTAAATCATGTAAATTACGAAACTGGGTCTTTCAGGATGTGAGCATAACACACGATGTACCACCGTCATACAGTTTAAAAGCAAACATATCCGGGAGGACCCATAATTCTACTGGAGTGATTCAATTTGTAGACTAAATCTCAAGTCCTGGAATAGTTCGTGTGGGCAGAATTTTATCTGAAATGATTCATTATACTGAATCATTTCAGATAAAATTCTGCCCATATGAAGTATTCTAGGACTTGAGGTTTAGTGTTGATAATCATTAACATTCTAAAGCTATTGATGAAAAAGTGTTGATAAAGAGATAGGATTTGTTATGTCAGGAGGCATATTGTGAAACCAAATCCTGGTGAATCCACATCCATTATATCCCCCGATATTATGTTGTACACCTACGTTCAGTATCATAAAAATTTGTCATCCAACTGTTGCACTATAGAAAAAATAAGACAGATTCATCTTTACAGCAGCCACAACCCCAACTGCGTTTATATGCTTAAGTTGTGAAGCATACGTAAGCAAAATTGTTGCATCAATGGTAGTTGATTAATGTTAGTGGTCTTCAGTAGGTAACAGTAGGTGTGACTAGGTTACAGTAGTAGTTTGTAGGCTTCAAGTCTAGCACAAGGTAGTCAATTATAGCAATAGTCTCGGTCACGATTTTCATCTAAAGTTCACTGACAGTCATCACTGACAGTCGCCTTCAGCCTTTGGTGTTTACTTATAGCCATCTCGTGACAGTTGACTGTCATCATCAACTTACGATGTTTACCCAGTCGTCACTGACACTTACGATGGTCATTATCGTCGTCGTCATTCACCGTTAACTTACAGTCATCATTTACGGTTGCTTTCGATTATAAGTCTTTGATATTTGCTTACATTTATCAGTGACTATTGATATCTACACATAAACATACTACGAACACTGGTGAAACATAACTTGTATATCTTAACGCATCTAATTATTTGTTCTATGGAGGTCGAGGGGGAAAAACAAGATCAGAAATTTCCCCCCAAGTTGTTGAGTCATTAACGTGGCAACAATCTCCCATTTCAGGAATACTGAGCGTTATTTGATGAAAGCTTCGCTGGATTCAAGTCGATGCAATTTCAAAGGTGGGAAAAAAGTCTTTCATAGCTTTTCTGTCCACATGAAAAAGAAAAAAGGAATCGACATGTCCCTCATACTGTACAAAAAGATTATTAGCATATTGGAACTACATTCATTGATGGTATATATATATATATATATATATATATATATATATATATATATATATATATATATATATATATATATATAT
>JAYMFT010265635.1:0-10702 GCA_038088735.1 Panulirus argus
GGGGGGGGAGAGAGAGAGAGAGAGAGAGAGAGAGAGAGAGAGAGAGAGAGAGAGAAACCTTGACGAGGGAAAGCAGAGGTAGCGTCTGTTTAAAGGAAGGTAACGTAAGCCCCATGACTGAAGTGGGGCACTGCAAGAAGATTTAACAAACTGGCGAAAGCTTTTGAGGTTTAAGGCCTGGACACGCTTGGAAGTAGAGGACGATGATCTAGTGTTACTGGCACATAAGCTAGTATCGATCAGACAGGCTTCTCATGAGAGATGTAGCCCGTAAATGGCTCGATCTGGTGCTGTGATGTCTCGGTTAGTGAGAGAAAGAGAGAGAGAGAATAGGGAAGTCAGAGGTAACGTCGATCTGAGGAATGGTAAAGTAGTAGATTTCATAAATGAAATGACTCGATAATTTTAGATGAACAGCATGACCCCCCCAGTGGCAGTGGGTCGGCTGACTGCATCATCCAACCTTGACTTGGATCCTCCTGAAGAACTCTGTTCCTTCCCAGAGGTCGCTGGTGAACGGCTTTTGCCCAAGACACAAAACCCACCGCTTCTCGACTGAGGTCAAGAAAGAAACAGGTGCAAGAAATCGTAAGGAAGTTCCCATTCCCCAGGATGATGGTGGTGGCGATGATGAATTCGTATCCTCAGCGTCCCGGCAAGTGAGGCAAGACCGCTGACGTAGCTTGCTGCTGTGAGGGGAAGAGCCGTATGTATCATCAGGGAACACATACGCGTCTAGATATGTATACAGTTAACAGAGACAAAAAAAAAGAGAACCTAGTATTTTTCAAATGTCAGGCGAAAGGGCACTAAAAGGGAAGCCTAGTCATCCAGCCATACTGTCCAATTCATGATCCTTAACGTCACGCTTGTAAAGACCGTAGGTTAAAGGACGGAGAAGACAGAGACCCTCAGAATAAAGGTTTCCTGAGGACGTCCAGCGTCCGTTAAGGGAATGAGAGGCGCTGCCTCAATCGGGCCTGTGAATGAGATAGATAGGCCGAAGCTGACACGGAGAGCCTTCCCAAGACTTCGCCATTGCTTACGGTGTCCCAGTACAAAGGAGTTATTTGGCGTCCATGGATGAAAAGGGGAGGATGTGGTACACAAGTGGCAGGTATGATAACAGACATGACAGTGGGAGAACTAACCCCTGTGTTAATACGTGTAGCATCGTGCCTGAAAAGTCTGTCAGGGTTTAGGATGCCCCCATCTATAGGTGCATCAAAGTAAGATCATGTGTGTGACAGGTTAAGGTCATGGTGTATGACAGGAGTAAGGGTCACAGCGTATGACATGGGTAAGGTCATAATGTATGACAGGATTTCAGTGCATCGAGAAGCTGTTTACATAAAGACCTCCACATCCATTGGAACTCACTCATTCAGGAAACCACGATGACGCAAATTTTTTTTTTTTATCATACTCTTGTTGTGGGTATAGTATCCAAATAGATTTGGGATTGTTCACTTCCGTGATTAATACCAGTCTAGTCTGGTTAGCCAAGAGATGCATTGGTGAAATCCATCTCAGGTAAGGCATCCATCTATCTCGCTGATTTTGAGGTAAGCAACAGGTTTTTGTCCACTATAAATGTTTTTTGCAACAGAAGTGGATTTTAGTAAGTGTTTGGCAGCCATGAATGTTCATGGTGACAGAAGTACGGCACAGCAGAATGTGTGTACAACAGAATATTCGTAATGTGGAGAGTGAACTGTGATACTTGTTGTGTGTCCACGTGAAAGCTGTTGCCTTACCGCCTGAAAGACTTTGGCATGCTAACATACGTGCGTGTGATTGACTTACAA
Organism: Panulirus argus; assembly: GCA_038088735.1. Classification (NCBI taxonomy): domain Eukaryota; kingdom Metazoa; phylum Arthropoda; class Malacostraca; order Decapoda; family Palinuridae; genus Panulirus; species Panulirus argus. The sequence goes on from JAYMFT010265635.1 coordinate 1,809, forward strand.
TTGAACATTAAGCCTTTCTACATCTCAATTGATCGCTTTGTCTCACTCACTTTGGATAGTTACTTATACCTAAGTGCAAGAAACGCTTCATGACAGCATCATTAAACCTAGTATTAGCCCACGTAACATCCCACTGCTGATTGTTCCTGTGGCTGATGTTTCTTTACGTCCTGAGGTTAATAAGATTCACTTAAAACTTTCCGATTTTAGACAAACATCCTTTTTCAATGTTGAGGTAACAGCCTATAGGCAAGAACAATGAAGGATTTTGTAACAGTGACCTGAAAAGGGAGCTTCAGGGCAGTATGGCTGCCGCAATCGAGACTATGAAGGCTTATTCTGTTCCCCATGATCATTATCAAGTTAGGAAGATGACTTATAGTCTACGAAATCCCCAAATCACATTCGTTTGCCTGATGACTAATGTCTGCTACTGGCTATAAGGAAGCACATTCAGGTGTGTACTCACATGACGTTATTGTCATGTCGGCATTTTATGAAACATGAGTTAAAGTTCCAACGGTTGTAATGGGCAAGACATAAGTTTAAGTCATCTAGGAGTAGACTCTTTCGAAGAGGTTGAAAGATTTCTGGACATTTGATTAATGAAGAAGGAATCTCCATTCAAAATGATAAAGTAAAAGCAATGATGATTCCTCCCACACTTTAGCTGATGGATGAAGACTATTCTTTTGTAGAATTAGCGAGATTTTTATAAGGCAATCAAACGTGCATTTGTATAGCCAGATCGATGACAGATCTGCTTAAGGATGGACAATGTTTTTTTTTCTGTGGAATGCTGGATAGCAAGAGACTTTTGAGAGTAAAGCGATCTTCAAATTCTACTCCATTTCATAGGCTTTCATATTTCACAAAACCATTTGCTGCGGCAGTAGATGCTTCAGGTAAAGGACTAGGCGTCACCCTTGAGAAGAAGCTCGACGGGAGGTTGTTATCCATAGCATATGCAAGTAGATCCTTGAATAAGGACGAGTCTAATGAATTAGACAGCGAGGTGTGGAAGCCCTTCCAATTGACTGGATAGAAAGTTACAGGCCATCTTTAACCCTTCTTCCAGATTAGGATACGACTTGGTATTGGGATATTCATGCCATGCTCTCACTGACCACTCTTCATCGGTTGAGTTATATAAGGAGAGGAAATATTGAGGAACATGAGCACGGTGGTGTCCAGCTATTCAGGATTTTAGTCTTCCGTTCGAGTACCTACAGGGAGAGGCCAGTATGGTAGCAGATGCTCTCCTTAGGAACGTATCTCTATTACCGTCAAGTTGTGGCGAGGAGTAAGCTACTGATTCACAGCCACGGGAAAGACACTACGGTCTTGTTATATCATATTTCAAGGATGAGAAACAAGTCTTTCCGAGTAAGACAGTTGTTTCACTTAAAGGATCTCGTAATTCAAGATGATCTGGGTTATATATGTGTCACTCCGAAGGATGGATGTTCGTTCGCGAGGTAAGGAGGCGTTGCGACTCATGGAGCCACAAGACTTAGTTTACGACGTTTTGATGTTAATAATAAATGATGCTCTCGGGGGAGTACGAACATCCAGGAAAAGACAAGACAATTAAGCAATTTAGGATGAATTATTCTCTCTCAGGGATGGCGAAAGATGATAGGGATTATGGTGGGTAAGTGACACACCCTACACTCTCAATAAAGGCAATGTCTCACCACAGCCACCAATGTTGACCTAGAATACACGAGAAGGTCCGTAGGATAAAGTCTCCTAGTCGATACACCGAGACATGGAACGCAGCAACCATGTCTTACACACGGCCGGTGATATCTCCAGGTCCTGCGGGCTTTTACCTATACCTGGTAAGCTGGCAATCACGTTCCCTAAAACGTTTAAGGATACTAACATTTTCACAGACACTCGACTCTTCAGGTAACCTTCTCTAACCATGAGTCAAGAATTCAATGCTGCAGTTCTAAATCGTCTTTACAGACCTTACAGAATCAGAAAATATGATCGTCTTGCTTTCTGATCGGCAAAAAAATTGGATCAGTTGAGAGGATGAATAGGAAGGCTTCGGATGCAATGCGTCTGGTGGTGAATCCTGATAGTTATAAGATAAGACCATCCCTGATGCTGTTCAGTGCGCCATTAACTCGGCAATAAACGTCTCAGTGGGAGATTCCCCCCTCAGCTTGTTCTTCATGGCGAGGGAGAAAGAAAGGCTGATCCTCAAACTTTCACGTTCCGAGCCAAAAATTTGTGTGTGATGTGGAGGAGGAGGTCCTTCTTCAGACCAGGTTAGTTCAGTCGTCATAAAATGTTTTTCTAAGTGAAAAACAGTCGTCATTATGGAAGGTAAGTAGGGATATGGTTAGCTCCTACCATGAAACTGCAAAGATGAATGATATTCGAGCAGGTTAGCTGGTTATGGCACAGGTCTAGGAATGATGTGCTCTAATACCTATGGTCGATGAAATGTTTTCTCGTCGTTTTTAGGGCAGTGGAGAGGCCACATCGAAATAAGTCTACGTCAAGAGGCAGAAGTATAGAAGACATGCGTGTGGCACGTGTTGATCGCTTAAAGAGATTAAAGCGTCCGGACTCGGCTCCGTATCACTCCGGAGCCGCCCAGGCTGCCCCACTTAGGTAGGAAACACTGGTGCAGACGTAGGATATCTTAAAAGGACTTGAGGAGCCTCCTACAGAAGGTGGATATAACATACGTTCAAGGAGCATAAACACCGTGACCCATGTGTCAGACGGACGGTGCACAGCGTGGCTCTGGAGAATACGAAGCAAAACTTTACTTGAATTGGATAGAATCTTTTTTCGCTAGTCCCGAGTAAGATAAATGTTCGATGGACTAAGGCTGTACTTAGGAGCTGAGGGAAAAGAATTTCTCTCTTCAAAGGAATCCATCCTGGTCCTGCAACTGAATGCAGAGCAGCCTTGGACCACAGGAAACCCTATAGAAAGTGCCCTGGGTAAAGCGATAACCCCTTTCGGAAAGATGTCATGAGATGATTATATATGAAATATCCTCGCTTATATCAGATACCACAGCTTGGTTAAATGTAAGTTTCCTGTTGCTTCAGGGAAGAAAATCAGTGCTGGCCATGAAGAAGAAGAAGAAAAAAGGTTTTATCAAATGACTTTCCAAGTATTTTCTTTCCCCAACATCCCCTTACTCATCATGTGCACTTTTTTCAACAAAAGTTCTGCCTCAAATGAAAAGTTCCTAAAAACAGAAAATCTTTAGCTGCTCCGTGAGGAGACGCGAACCAAAGGTGCGTCTCTGCAATCCCTCGCCGTACCAGACCTGGTGAAGCGCTCGGGTATAAAAAAAAGAGAGAGAGAGCTGGGTGCTCTTCCTTCCTCGGTTGATCCAGTTAGCTAGGGGCCGTCATGGTCACTGGGAAAGTAAAGAACATTCGTCCTCTGCGGTCTCAGCGTCTCCCAAACCACTGGAAAAAAGAAAAAAAAAAACAGGGTGTTGTGGTTCCAGTGGTCCATATTTTGCACTCTTTTTCCCCCCCTCTTCCCCTCAGGGATCTCCTGAGCTCCTCTCCAAAGACGTTTGAGCCAGAGCGAAAAAAAAAAAAGAAACACGCGTCTGGTCCCACACCAAATGCCTGTCCCCAGGTGTATGATGTTACACTGTCGCGGCGTTTGCCACATCCATCAGGAGTGGGGAACTGGGGGTTCTCTTTCCGCAGGACAGTTGGCAGAAGCGAGACCCTTTTGAAATGGTCTCCCCTGACCTCACTCCGCCTGGCGCACCGTCCAGAAGAACTCTTGCAACTTAGTGCATGCACGTTGGCCAGGCCAAGCAAGGTCAGCCAGCCACTACCCCTCCTCTGCCGTAGGTACATTTGGTGGAGGCTACAGAGCGAGGTGATATACCAATGCGCATGTCACTGCGGGTCGAGATGAGAGTGGAGGGAAAAGCTACAGACATCAAGTAAGGAGTCCACCGAGTTGAGGGTGGGGGCCTTACAGGCTAGCATGTACGTCTTCCTTATTCGAACAGTAGCTTGGCTGGTCCAGTGTGCCTGAGGGCTCCTGTGGTGCATCCTTAACGTGTATATTCCATTGTGACCTTTGATATCCATAACTAGGAAGGGGAATCTCTATGACGTCAAGTAACAGACTACATGAATCTGTGCAACGTCAAGCAACAGGCCACATGAATCTGTGCAACGTCAAGTAACAGGCTACTTAAATCTATATAACAAAAAGAGCTTGGGGTCGACATTGTCGTTAGTCACCGGAACAGCAGGCCAGGAGAACTGTCATAGGAGGCAAACTGTCTTGTGTTTAGATTAAAACCGCATTTAAGTTCATAGATCAAGAGATGCCCAGCAGGCCACCTGCAACTTATGTTGCGACTTAAATCAGAGTTTGCTTCCCAAGTTTGGTCGAGTCACTTAAAGAAGCATTAGAGGTAACTGAACAGGTCCAAAGATGGGCAACAAAGATGGTGCCTAAAATGAGAGAGATAAACACATTAAGAGAGGCTAGAGGGTATAGCTGGGTTAGAGAAAGAGGTTAGAGAATACAGCCAAGTTACAGGAAGAAGCTAGAAGGTATAGCTGAGTTACAGGAGGAGGTTAGAAGGTATAGCTGGGTTACAGGGAAATGGCTGGTCTGGGCTTGTCAATAGACGGGTATCTAGCTTAAGGTGGGGTGTGTGTATGTGTATGTATACACACATAGGGTTACGAGACTGGGCAATAAGAATGTAAGAAGCTCTCTCCTCGTAACATACAAATAGTAATCACATGAACACAGGCACAAACAAATATTTGGATACACGCGTTCATATCAACGTATCCAAGTGATACACACCCACTTGCAAAACGAGAGGAAGCCCCTGTCATCTCCTCTTTAGAAATGTTGAGGTGCCCAGCCCTCGCCTGGCGGAGCAGTGCATGTGAGAGCAGAACTGACGCATTCACAAGTGAATCAGGAAATGGAACCGTGTGAAACTGCATCTGATGAGCATTTCGTAATTGTATTCAGTAAGAGCGCTTCTTGCTGCTGGGGGGAATGATGCAGTGAGGACGAAGAAGAAGAAGACGAAAAAGAAGAAGAAGAAGAAAGAGGTCGATGAGAGAGAAGAAGGAGGGACGCAAGGAAGAGGCGAAGATGATGGTTGAGTGGGGGCCGAGGGTGAGGACTCTGATGTTCGAGGATGTGGAAGATAGGTAGGATGGAAGACGCTGGTCTCAAGAAGGCCGCTGGGATTAGACTGTGAAGGTGGTAGTGGCAGGGGTCGCTGGAGATGCCTGGTGGTGGTGAGGGATTCTGAGGCAGATGAGGAGGATGTCTTGCTGAAGGAGAAGGAAGAGGAGGAGGAGGAGGAGAAGGAGGAGGAGGAGGAGGAGAAGTGTCCTATGTTCGGCTACGTTTTTGATGTGTGTGAATATTTGCATACGTCCCTTGCTATACAGAAGTGTGCAATGAAGCATGAGAGAATGTCTAGTGGTGTGCAGGTAATGTTAGATATACATTTCTTGTGCTTATGTGTAATATGTGTTGGAGTATGTTGGTAGACAGTTGGCTATAGACAGCAGCTGCCCCAAGGGAAGTACTGCCTTCCTGACTTAGGAGTGTTGAAGTGATGCCCCCAAACCATCTTTTACACCCTCCGTGTCAGGACTGCTCATCATATATTGTGTCTCATTAAAACTAAGCTGTCGGTCTATGGCTCGACATCTTCCACCACGGTGCAGTGCGCACATAGCGTACTCATTTTTGCTCCTGTCTTGACCCTGCTTTTCACACCATCTTTATTTTCTTTCTTAGTAAACAACACGGTACTGGCAAAATCATGGCCCAACCAAGACCATCTCGGGTGAGGAGGGAAAATGGACAGACAGGGCACCGTAAGTGTTTGCACGCCCGGCTCTTAAAGGTGGAGAGGTTATAGAAGGAGGGGAAAAGCGAATGAAAGGAAGTGAATTCCACAACTTCGTTGTTCGAGGAAGGAAGAAAGAAGTATCAAAATGGTCAACCACTTGTTTTTATGTAACGGCTCTGGCCTCTAGAGCCCTTTTATGAAAAAGAGATTTTTTCTTTTTTTCCAACTCCCAAAAACCTCGTGAAATCGCCCTTTTCTTATTCCACCTTTTCCTCTTAAGGCTTGACCTCGTTAAGGAGTCTGGGGCCGTGAACCGGTCATTCAACTTCACAGAAAGTAAAAGTGAGAGATATTTATGTGCTGAGCGCCGGACACAATTGCTATTGACTCTGTTGCACGTCATCAGCATAAGTCTATCACGTAGATATTTTTGGTGAATGATGTCTGCATTCTTTGGGTCTAGGTATTTGGATCTGAACTTAAAAACTTGATAAGGTGAAGACATAAGTGCTAACCCGTAGTACATGCGATGGATTTCAAGATAATTGATGTGTACAGCTAAAACTAACTATTATAGCTTTTAATTCGAACACACTCTCTCTCTTTGTCTGTCTGTCTGTCTGTCTGTCTCTCTCTCTCTCTCTCTCTCTCTCTCTCTCTCTCATTTTCAAAAATCCCTTTAGAGAAATTTTTCATCATTACAGACATCTAATGAACGGAAAGAAAAACATAATGAATTTGCATATACATTAATTACTTTTTTCTTTCATCGCAAACCCTAAAATATATATATTGTAGTGCAGCAGCAGAGGATGGAATAGAACAGAGAGAGAATTTAGAGCAGGATTTCGCTTCATTCTATCCTGCTAAATTCCATACAAGCTTTCCCTCACAAGTGCATGGGATTTTCTTCTCTCCTGTTATTCATCCTTGCGTTTCGTCTGTTGTGGCCGGAGTTGAGGGTTTAGGGTGGGAGTGGGGGGGCGGAGAGGTTAGAGAGCCTGTATACTGCTTTAATCCTGCCTCATCCATTTAGATTAGATATCTAATAGACTTAGGTCCAAACCAGGTAATCCAGACTTGGGCCAGCGGGCTCCATGTTGTCTGTCTCTTACATATATAACCCCCGTTCTATCCCCCCCCTCTCTCTCTCTCTCTCTCTCTCTCTCTCTCTCCCTCTCTCTCTCTCTCTCTCTGCAACACCGAGCAATAAGAACCCGATGATACAGTACCTCATCCTCTTCAGAACAGACCCTACATGACACAGAACAAACTGTTCAGTGTTCACCATAACTACACCCTCCTGTCACTCTCGCTCGAACGAAAATTTCATACACTCGTCATCACTACCGTCTTACGTCATCAACCTGAAGTCAAATGATGTGATACTGACATCATAGCTATTTCCCATTATGGCACCATTCCACCTATGACCACCCTCTGACGTCACGCCTATCCCAATGACGTCATGGTAACACCCCCCCTTTCCGGCGTACGATCTCTCGCCGAAAAAAAAAAAGAAAACTCAAGTCAGACACGTCTTACCGCCCACTGGTCACCACCACTATGACGTCACGTTCCCACCCCGATGACGTCACTCGACACCACTTCCCGCCACCCGCGACGGCTCTCAAGAGAATGACGTCAACAGGTGGCGGCATATCAGCACGCGAAGGTGTCTTCAAAGAGTCCAACCCGGACATGCCTCGTATTGCGGTGGCCTCTCGTGAAATATTTCTTTCTCTAAAGGGGCAACACCGACTCTCTCTCTCTCTCTCGTAGGGATACGCGGGTTGGGAAGTGGGGGAGAGAGGTGTTTGGCTTGGGGGTGAGAAGCTACACGGGGGTGAGTGTGGAAAAGGTATTAGGTAAAGTGGATTTGATTTTTAGACGCAGAAAACGAAAGTAAAAGAAGTTGGGGAGATTTACAAAGTGAGAAAAAATGCAATAGGGGAGAAGTACTGGGACGTATAGGTGGGAGGAGACTGGAGTAAGTAGGGAGAGAGAATGTTTAGTTGATGGGGTGGTTAGGGAAGGCTGGGTCCTATGTGGGTGACGCAGGACCGGGGTGGAATAATGTAATGGGGCGAGTCTGTCTGGGTCTTCAGCTGGGTGACAGTGAGCACTGGGAATTATACATGGGGAGAAGCAGGACTCTGAGTGAATGACCAGCATTTTCTTCGACCTTTTTTCTTTTCACAAAAGTTAATATAAACTTCTAGACTTTCATATACTTTTTCTACCGCATATATACATATTTTTTTTCTTTGGCTAAAATTTTAAGGTTTTTGCGTACGAAGAGAGATTCCACAAATTCCTTTAATTATCATGGACGTTGTGAAAGTGAAAAAAGCGAACAACACAATGTGAAAAATACGATTGCCAGACCACGAATATGTAGCGTCTCGACAGCCTCACAGAAAGCTGAAAAGAAAAAGCTTGATCAATTAACAAAATCCTCATTTGGAGATAAGTGAATTAATTTGTTTCGAACAACTTGCTCTTGAATTCTTTAAAGAGCAATGCATGTCGGAATGCCAGGATGACTAAGGAATTTGAACTTCTTTCGTTTGTGTAGATTGCCAAGCTTCTGTCCGTCTGTTTGTCCGTCTTCTCTCTCTCTCTCTCTCTCTCTCTCTCTCTCTCTCTCTCTCTCTCTCTCTCTCTCTCCTCTCTCTCTCTCTCTCTCCCTCGTCTCCAGTTTATCGATAACCAGATGCTCACCCACGTTATGGAGACAGACAATAAAAAAAAAAGATGAATATAAAATGCTTGCAGCTGAACGCTCAACTCCATCTCGCATCATCCCCTGATCCTCAGAGAGAGATAGGGGTTAAGAAAGAGACTGAGAGACACAGGGAGAGAGAGAGAGAGAGAGAGAGAGAGAAACTCCAGCCGTGAATCCAGCCGGCAATACGACCGACCTTCCCTCGTGAGACGCCGGCGACGTTTCCAATACGGTCCAACGCCGGCCGGACAAGACACCAGGACCGTTTCTATATGAGGATTCGAGTCATCCCTTAATCCTCCCCGTCATGACTCCTCC
>JAYMFT010265646.1:0-10702 GCA_038088735.1 Panulirus argus
ATATATATATATATATATATATATATATATATATATATATATATATATACATTTATATATACATATATACAATGTACCGGACACATGGCATAAATCAAAGATTTACCTCTGGGCGCCAGCCGTACCTACGGCGTGGCACGCCGTTACACTAACCATTGGACCACAAGGCGACAACAGCTTTCCATCTCAGACCAACTTATGGTTCATGAGGTGCCCCGTCATATGACCTGAAGGGGCTGGGTAAGCCTGCACCTGCACGGGTCGTAACTCGCATTAGATCCATCCTCCAGCACTTCGAGTCGTGTGGGCGCGGGCTTTCCTTAACCCTTCAGGTCACGAGATGCGACCAAGGGATCTCATGGACCATTGTTAGTCTTAGATGGAAAGCTTTTGTCACCTCGTGGCCCATAGGTTAGCACACCGGCCTGCCAAGCGGCAGGACCGGGATTCGCCGAGAGGTAAATTATTGTCATTTATATACATATATATAGTTGACGAGACGGGCTTAGTTAAGGCATCCAGTTGTCCTTGCTGTCTAAGCTAACGAAAGCAAAATGAAAATTGTTCATCATCATTTTTTTTGATAGCTCTTAGGATCCTCAGGAGATATCTTTGATGATGTATAAACGACTACTTGCCGGTCCGCCAGAATCAACTAAACAAACCAGGAACACTAAGCCCGAATATGTCTTCCAGGAGGCTACATTCTACCACATTAAGGTTGAATACTATCCTTGAAGCAACATGGATGCTGAGAATACTGCACGTGGAGACCTAGATGAGTAATGACACGAGAGGCTGGTCGATAAAATAGGTACCTGGCATAGACCAGGGCGTGTGTGTATATGTGCATAAATACACAGGAGTAAAGACATGTTACATATATACAAGGTTATGAGACGGGATAACACGGGTGTAGAACTTTCTCCCCATAACACACACACACATAACAGCGGGAGCAGCAGCAGTTTTAAATCTTGTTGAAGAGATGGGGCCTAGCGAGTATAGCACTCACTCAAGGCGTGACCCTTGATCACTGAGCTCTAACCTTCGATCACGACGTTGTGACCCAGTACGATGGTATGGCCCTTGACTACGAATGTATGACCCTTGATCGCAACATAATGGCCTTTGATTACGATGGTATGGCCCTTGAGCACGACGTTATGGGCCTTGGCTATGACAGCCTGGCTATTGACGTAACCCTCAGTACTCAGGTTACAGGCCAGGCCATCATTCCCTAAGGCTCCTACCTTCGTGATCAAAGTGTCGTGCTAGGTTATATCAACACAATATCACTTAGACTATTAGACGCTCTCCTTGTAATGTAACTGAACGCTACGTCTAATCAGTTCACATACTGCTACTGATTAAACAAGCGCTGATATGCTTTCTTTAATATGCGTTTATATCAATCAATAATTGGGCAACTTGGCTGGTAATGTCAGGTTTGTTCCCTTCTTACGGAGAGACAGAGATATATATATGTAGATTTTTATCGGTCGTTATTCTAATAACATTTACTAATTACAAAAATATAAGTGGTTGCGTTCATGTCTGCAAATGATAAGGTACTTTTGCTTGGTGAGCGAGTCAGGAGATTTTGAAGTGTCAGTCTATGAATAGAAACCATGAACCCGACGACACAATCTTTGAGTGTGACGGCACTATCCTTTAAGCACGGCGGTACGTCCTTGTCTTCACGGTGGTACAAGCCTTCAACACGGTGGTACAAAGTATGAAGATACGACCTATGAACACGACGATATGAATAACACTGTGGCACGACGGTTCGATACGATCCCTGATCACAACGGAACGATCTTTGAGCATGAACTTACGACCATTTTACGACGGTGCAGTCCTTCAGTACGATGGTGCAACCTTAGTTGACGAAGGTACGACCCATGAAGAACAACGGTACAACATCCTTGATCGCGATGGTATGTACGAGCCTGAAACTGATGTGGCGACCCATTGAGCTCGATTGCAACGCCATCTGGGCATGATGGCCCAACCTTTATGGGTCACGTAATAAAATAATAGCCTTCCATTATAACCTAATGGTCGCACTGTCGTACTCAAACGATCAACTATGCCAGCGACTGGATACCACGAGACTAAACAACGTCCTCTCCTTCAGTGCCGTGTCTGTGCTTTAGCAATGAGGCGTAGGATGAAGCACTCTCATGATGTTCGGAAAATAACGCTTTTCGGGTCTTATTGACTACCTAACTACCATCCCTGACCCCTCGCCGCTAAGCTGGGTCCCTCTAAAACCCTCACCACACACATCAATTCACTGTTCGTTCACTTTCTTTTCGGGGACTGATCGGAAACCTAGATTTTCGAGAGAGTCATTTGTTTCGCTTCAGACGTGGACCCAGAACCCTGCTGAGATCTCCAGACTGGATGACTCAGGAGATACATCAAAGCTCCCGATGTTGTTGGCACAACAGGTGCGCCTCATTCTTCTCCGGACTTTGCTTCAGACAAAGTTTTCTTGACAAACAGCATTTAGGTCATCTGCTGAATTTCACGGCGTCTGGGGAGAAATACTGCACCGTCGGAAACACCAAAACAACAACTCGAGAACTTGATCTGTCGTGAGAGGGACAAAACTAAATCACCCACAACTGTGCTTCTGATAAGACGATGAAAATGAGAGAAAAACAGACGATTGGAGGTTAATCATGAGAAAAATGCCTTGAAGATGAATAACCGCCTCCATCCATCACTCACGTTATGTGATGCCCATCAGTCTGCTCAAACTGTGGGATATAACGAAGCCATTCGGATCATAACCAGTTCGTATTCCAGCTTCATTTAAGTTGTATTAGAATGATCTAAGTCTGGTTTGCTTTATCAGGATTGTAAATCATTAAATAACTAGTCCATCAGATGGTAAATTGTAAACTTGATATAAAGAAACAATGCCTGCCTGGAACTTACTATCATAAGTACTGATGTGCTTGAAATATCGATATTTTGCAGCACCTATAGTCAGCAGATCTACAACATTATAGTTATATTCTCATAGCTTTTGGCAGCGGTTCCAAGGAATAACAAATTAACACCCGAGACCTTCTGTTGGTTCCATTGAGGTAAGAGACTAACATGAACACTGAGACGATGGTTCTAGGGAGCTAACACAAGTACGTCAACTCTTATAATAGTTACGGTGGGTAGCGGACAGACACGTGAAACACGGCAAAAACAATGATGCTGAATCCAACAAACGCCAAGAACGTCTTTCGCTCTTGGGAAGATTGCATATTGATACACTGCTGCAGAAAGTAGCAAAGCCATACACCTAACCTTACCGTAATTCCCGTGAGGTGAATATACTGATGTTTTCGTATCTAATAGGTGTTTTAAGTAAGACTTGACAGTAGATTCAGAGAGATCACAAAATAACGTCGGAATTTGGACAGTCGTTCTACTACGAGTAAGGGGATCACACATTCATTTCCCTTGTAGTTTGACACTGATATTCTTGAGTACTGGAGTTGATATAAGGTACATGACAGACTCATCTTTACGCAAACGACAGATGATTCAGGTGGGTAATAGAGGAACTGTTACCACTCTGATGATGGTCAAGGAGATTCAGAGGCTGTTAACACAGATCTGTGATGGTTCCTTCGAATTAGCCGACAGACACCACAAATTTGGCTGTGATGTTAGGGTGGTGGTTTCTATTCGAGGTCTATTTATTCCAGACCTGTACTGAACATCTGGATAACGGATTTCTGTTGCACATCTCTTCCCCAGGACGGTAATAGACTGATATACACATATGAAAGTAGTTGCAATACGGTAACGTACTAACAATAGGATTGGGTCCAGGTGGGAAACAGATTAATACTACACATCTGGCAGTGTGCCCTGAAGGGTACCAGACTGTTACTACGCACCTGGCAGTAGTCCCAAGAGGATTACAGACTGTTACTACATCTCCGGGTGATTTTCGAAGAGGTTAACAGACTGATGCAAACGACTATTACTACACATTTGGCAGCGGTTCCAAGGGAGAGATAGTCTAATAGCATAATCTAGCTGGGGTTTAAGGACGATAATAGACTCATGATATAAATCTGTCAAGGGTTCCAAGGAGACATGAGACGTGAGGGAAAACATTGAAGAACGTCAGACATCGAATGTTCCATGCTGTACTTGAAATTTACCGATAACTTGTTCACCGGTACTGGATCGATAATGCCTGATCTGCTCCTGTGGTAATACTCGGCACACAGGTTTGAAACACTAGTTTTCTGTGATTAATGATCTCAAATTTCCCGTATTCCCGTACTTAGGACGGATATGATTTCTAATCTTCGAAAAGCAATAAAATTCGTATCAAGAAGTCCTAGAAAGCTGTTGAGGAGGCCATATTACAGTCTCGAGGGTCCAGAGCTTCCAGACTCCTTCCCTGAACATCCTAGACGTTAGGGATTCCCAATTATCATCTTGGAGGCTCCAATGATAGGATGAGCCCTGAGAAACCACCAAGGCATCCTAAAGCAAAGGAATACCGTTTTACAATCTTCATACTCCCAAAGCTTGGATTGAAGTGCTCAGCGTCGTGGACCATCGCGAGGATTCCAGGAGTTGAGGATCCTGGATTTCAGGCTTGTGAATGGCAGAAGTGTGGCGCACATAGGGTTCCAGGAGGTAAATATCCAATTATTTCCGCCTTGAGGATCCTGCGAGTGAGAATGATGCATCACCTCAAGAAAGTTCCCAAGACTGGAAAGCTGTCTTCGGGATCCGTGATGTTGAGGACCCCAAATCATTGCCTAATTTTAATCTCTGTGTCGACAATTCCCGGTCACAGCTTCAAGAATTTCAAATTATTAGGACGTACCCTTGAGCGAGAATCTCTCTCTCTCTCTCTCTCTCTCTCTTTCATCACAGACCATCGAAACCTCATTTATGGTTTAGAGTCCGGTCGTAATGTTATTTATATCTGGGAACTTTATGTACAGCCTTATAACATTTCCAGACATTATTGTCCATTCACAGAAGACAGCGATATAGTAATGAAGCCACGGCAGTATGAACGTTACTTCGTAATCAGAGTCCACGAAAAATGTTATAGGCAATGCAGTCATTTCACTATGACGTTGATGAACGTGCAAAGTAGCGTGCATTCATATGTACTAATTGTATCGCTAAAGATGATTGATAAACTCACTAATAACGCATAAAAGAAGCCGAAAAACTTCACCCACATATGCCCGTAGCCACTTACACACACACACACACACACACACCGAAAAAAGGGAGATTGTAGTAAGAGCCAAAAACGCAGGGGTTGATGAAACAAAACAATCGGCCTTATCCATGAAGTGAGTGGCACCAAAGTAAGAGAGACCAATAAACCAGGAGGCTGACAGAGGAATAATCTTTGATTAATATATAGTCTGGATGAAGACCACACACCAGAGAGAGAGAGAGAGAGAGAGAGAGAGAGAGAGAGAGAGAGAGAGAAAGAGAGAGAGAGAGAGAGAGAGAAAGAAATGCTCATCAAAAGATTACTGGAGGCTGTGAAACTGCATGACTCAGTTTCAGTGATAGTGGAGAAAAGAAGAATTAGTGATTGTAATCAAAGCATAAGACGACGTCCAATTTTATGGCGACCCTTGTTTTGGCGTTATGAAGTGCACTTGGACAGGCAAAAAAACAGAGAATTAAAAACGATGTAGAATTCTATGCGGTGGGTATCTATTAAACGTTATAGGCCAAGGTAAGACTAGGAGAAAACCAAAGAATACAATCATATGGTCAATTACGGGAAACGGCCAATGAGGCAAGAGGACCGAGCACCCTCGCTAGCACCACAGACAGACCAGTAATTTTAGGTGATGGAAATATCAGAATGAAACTTATGTATAGAAACTCCAATGGATTAGTAGTAAATGGTAAAGAGCCAGAATTTAAGGATCGTATCAGGGAAAATGAGCCTGATACTGCTGGAGCTGTGGAAATAATGCTTACTAAAGAGATAAGATCTCGCCCATTCTGACCACAGTGGTACATGGCAAGTGAGGAGGGAAAGAGAGAGCAAATGATGGGTATATTTTCCCTCTTGCAAAGAAACAGCTGTAAGTTTCGGGAAATACAACACACAATTAGGAAAGTAACAGTAGGAAAGGTATGCATTGTAGTGTTGACACAATACAATCCTTCAAAGAACTGCAACAGTCCAGAATAGATATTCATTGACAGAATGAAGGAAACATCAGAATGGTGTAGCAAGAAGTGAAACAGGCGCTTTTCAGAATTGCTAAAATACTGGTAATGGGGAATTTTACTCATAGATAGAGAGACTGGGGAATTCAGATTCTATTGATGATATAGAATCATGGAGACACAAGCTTTTAGATTGGACACGAGAAAATTTCCTGTATGAACATGCCAATGAACATACTAGGGTGAGAAGGGCTGATAAGGTATCTTAGACAGGCTTTTTCTTTTCACGTACTAGCTTGGATATTGAGAATATTAAATGTGATACACCAGCTGAAAAAAAAAATCATTTCTGCTCATGTCTGACTATGTGGTAAATGAGGAAGTTAAAAGGGCAGAGGTGAGATGAGACCTAAAGAATATTACCGTGGCAAATAATCAGACCTCAACAATTTTTACGGTAACTCAGATCGGGAAATGGAGTTCAGTAGCCCGGAAATAGGCCACTGTGGTGAGAGGGTCGTAGACATTTACACTGGAGAAATATAAACGTGTACATCTAGCCTCAAATAGGGAAGGAATGTTAAGACAGAGGGAAGAACGGTCTAAAAGAAGATGTCAAAAGGGAAAGGAAGTTCGAGATGTGTAGCGGCAAAGATATAGGCGACACTTTAGAAGATAGCTTTTACTAGATATAAGAGATTAAGGAGCGAGCATAAGTGGATAACACAGAAAGAACAAAGGAACTTTTTAAAAAAAATATTGTGGAAAAGGCAGGAAAAAGTCCAAAACTTTTCCATAAATTCATCAGGATGGCAAATGATTTACGAGTCCAAGAGAATGTTACATGGCCAGATACCGGAAGCGGTATAATATGCCTGATAAGCCATCATCCTTCAAGGCCCTCCATGAACGGATGGTCCAACTCTCCATACGTAAAGATCTGTAGTTCCTTTCAAGAGATCTAGATAGTGACTCAACTTGCTTTGAGCGGATGGTCTAACTTTCAATACACGTAGTTCCGAGAGTTACATCGAGAGATCTAGATGCTGACTCTACTTGCATCGTCTTCAGGCAGAAGTTAACTAATAACTTATGTTGGTTTTTGAGTTGACTGTCTTCTAACCCCCACAGATGAGTCTACAGTCAAATTTCTTACTTAAGGCCCTGTCTACGTAGTTGATTGAGGCATAACGTTGTGCAGTCAGCTTGCATGAAATATAAGAATTATAGAACTGCAGTGTTAAGAAACCTACTGTACCAGGCAAAGTAAATTTCCTTCAATAGATGTTCTGCCCTGCAACCCTGGACACTGCCACAAACCGCAAGATTAGTATTACCCAACAGAATCCTTTGGAAACAGTATTAGCTCAGCGACGAACATCAGAAATCAATATTGTTCCATCTGGCCTCGAGAAAACCATTGTACTCTGCTCCAGAAACAGATTCCTGGGGCTCAGACCTGATGAAACAGATCCAACTGATTACTGACGCAGGTATTCAACACTCTATACAGAAAGACATCTCATACTGGTATCATCAGGGAGGTTAAAAAACTTCCTGCTGAACATAATTTCCTGACATAAAACCACTACATTGGTGCTCGTTAGAACGCACACTCAAGAGATAGATCATAATATGTACACGGAAAATGCTGCAGGAGATAGTCCCTAACATGTATACAAAGATAATTTCCGGTTGGAATGATGGACAGGGTAAAGAATATAAATGAAATCGACTGAAAAATATAGAGATGTTGTTAGGATCCCATCGCTCGTGAATCTGCTGTCAATGGGTATAGGGACATCATGGGAAGATCCCGGATTTGTCCCAAATGGATGTAAACATTTCAGTGGACCTCTTTCCTCAGTCAAAAGTGTGGCATACCATACACTTTGCGTAACGTATGGAGTGTTGCAGTAGCAGACAGCCTGGTGAACCAGTCCCTCGCAGCTTAGTGGTAGACTGAACTACAAAGGTGGAAGACAGCCTGCGTAACCTCCTTGTTTTTGGTACACATAAGACAAGGTAAGCTCAGAGTTTCTTTACATCTACAGTTAATGGCCTTCGAAAAATCTTGGAAAACATAACTGTAATGCTGCGCTGAGTTCAGTTGGTGATATTCCTGTCCTATGGAGCGAATTACCTTTTTTGATTATCAACACGCTAATAAATTACTTCTTACCAAGTATCTAAACCTTACTATTCGATATTTTCCTGCATACAGACCGTCTGGCAAATTTTTCGTCTGAGGCGTTAAAACGTATTTTGCTCAGTACATAACGAACAAAGATCTGTTGCACTAATATCTTCTTTTTTCACAGAAAAAAAAAAAGAAAGCAGCAGCTACTAATTCTGAACGTGTTGAAGAAAGATAAAGGCATATGATTTCCATGACCATAAACAACAATAAAGAACCTATTTTGCCATTCAGATACTCACATGACCATTGTGGAAGGGGCCAGGAGTCATAGTGACCACGAGGTCCTCTCTGGCGCTCTCTTGTGATTCACAGATGTTCTTCCAGCCTCGGCCAGGGAGGTGCCAAACACAACAACCGCCACACTTCCAGGTAAGTCCCTAAGCATATGTCAGGCTCGAAGATCAGCGCCGTAAGCGAGGAAAGAGAGCCTAACTCATAACTCTATATCTATTTCCCATAAGGACGACGACCACACCACCAAGAACATGCGTACGGTGCCTTATTGAACAGAGACGGAACACGGGACAGACTAAGGACGACTTGAAGCTGGGATATATGGCGGTAAACGTGAGGGGGCGTCCGAAATTCCTGTGACCTGATGGTTTAATGTGATGGCAATGGAATATAGAGTCTCCTTCGCAACCAGCCACGAGATCAGCTCGTGCGTCCAGCCAGCCAGACAGTAGTTACCATATGCATCCTACCTCACCCCCCAAAATAGCTAAACCCAAGCTGACCTGCCAGATAATACATATGCAACAGCAGCTAAGTTTCAGAATGTCGGCTGCCAAAACTCGTGATGGGGACCCCATTACACATCGTTGGGCGATCTGGGGCCATTTGGAATGGATCCATTGACTGACCTCCCCGCACACACGGGTGTGGTGCCGCATAATTTTGGCGTTCTCTTCTCACGGTCAACGCAGACCGTGATCATCCTACTGCTGCCTCATGCCATTCATAGAAAATGCACACGAATCATAGACAATAAAAACACTTCAAACAAAATGATCTTAAGAGGTTTTTAGCCTATAATCTGTATCAGTGACCCATGGCAAAACATGTATACTGTATGGTTATGTGACTCGGTCATTATTTTCTCCCTCACCAGCGTCTTGTCCAAATCATTTTTTATGTCTCATTTATGTATTCGTAGACAGGGACTCTTTCACACTGCCCATTTTAGGAGGGGTTTCATAGGAATTATTTGAATGTTCTAAGTCACACAGAAGTAATGGAGAAGAAAGGATGAACATGAAAGAGAGTATGACTGGACTTCACAGTTTAATATAGAGGAGGGGAAAGGGAGTAGAGTGACCGTATCTACGTAGGATTGATGAGTGTAATATCTATGAGAAAGAATTAATCATTAAACTCTGGGTATCTACATCCAAGTGTGTGGCTTTAAAGCTGGACACAGGCACAGTTTGATCGTTAGGTAAGCACACCAAAAGATGGCCCAGTTGGAGGAGTTGGAGGAGCTTCTGTGCGGACAGCGATGACCACTTTGAAGAAGGGTGGATGACTCCGGTGCAATAATGCAAACATTGCAAAGGTTTTCAGTACTGAGGCAGACGAACAACTACAGACAAGAAGGAAGTTGTAAAGGATGCTGTTGGACTAGTATACAGAATCTAATCCGACAAGCACTTTTCTCATGGCATGTAGTCATCTATACACGTTATATTATGCTTTCCAAGGTATAAGGTACTTTGATCATATGATCTTGTTAAAGACCATGAATATCTGGGAAGTATATTGGGAAGCAAGAAGATAAAATTCTCAAAGATCTATGAGGAGTTTATGTACTGGAGAACATTGCATCGGACTACATGGGAAGGACATAACAGATGGTCTGATGGAGTGTGTGGACGGTACTTATATCCTAGATTCCTTATCTTTTTTAGACAGAGACGGGGGTGGGGGGTAATGTAACGCACTTTAAGAACGCCATACAATTACAGGCTACAAAAGGCGTTTGATATCAGACGGTTATCTTTTGATAGACTGTAGGTGGTGGGAGTTAATGAAAAGAACCAAGAACAGGAAAAAGAAGTTAGAATGCGTACAAGAGAATAGGCTGGTAGACAGTTAACGCACACTGTGTACAAAGTAGCAACATAATTTAATCGGAGATTTCGGTATTTTCAATTTTATTTAATTGTATCGTATTGTCCTAAAGTCTTAAGCGGTCGGGGCCTGAACATGCAGGAGGGTGAAAGGCGTGCAAGGAATAGAGTGAAATGGAACGATGTGGTATACCAGGGTCGACGTGCTGTCAATGGACTGAACCAGGGCATGTGAAGC
>JAYMFT010265657.1:0-10701 GCA_038088735.1 Panulirus argus
CCCCCACATACACACACACACATATATATATATATATATATATATATATATATATATATATATATATATAGGGGCCCAATAAAAGATCTTGGAGCACGAAAGTAAATCTACAGGAAATTTAGTTCTGGCACATAACACTAAAAAGACCCGTATTTGTTTATATTAATTAAAAATAATGCTATCCTATATAAAGAGGAGTATATTTGAATCTTGAATACGTTAAGCACGAACTATGTCTAATGCCGCTACTGATCATGGCTGTGAAAGCGGCAGATTTAGATCAATATTCTTTTAACAATAATACTCGATATCACTTCAAATATGTAAACGTAATAAAATCAACAATAGAAGAACAGTCCTTTATCTCACCACAAACAATGGACCTTATAGAAGATAAATAATGACTATTACAATTCTGTGTGGTTTTGGGTTTTATAAAATCTGACTTTCCATACTTGTTTATAGCAAAGTCAGTCAGGGATAGTGGTAAAGCTGACTTTACCTGCTTGACTAACCAAGGAGTAATATTTCAAGCAAAATAATGTATAAGATAAATCGAGTATAAGCACCATATGTTCCTTGCCAAGTCGTAAGATAAGCCGGTCACATGTACACACAAATAAAAACATCAAATATCTTAGACACTATCAAAAGTTATTCATTTATATGTACATTATGAAACATATTAAAAACATAGAATACAAAGGAATAAAATATAAAATATAGGTAATCTACTTCTGGATCAGGTACAGGCGTGAACGAAAAATTAATAACAAAAGGGGTTTATAAGAATGTTCTCCCTTCTGCAATGGGCAGATTTTCTTGTAAAGGAAATGCTCTCTTCAAAATCGGCTTTGTCGTAAGCATACACTTTTAAGATTTAATAGTGACAACGTTAAACATATCATTCTTCCGTGACGAAAGTATAGAAGTGTCGCTGATCGAGGTCTTCATTTTGGGCCAGGTTTGGCCGCCTTGTTTCTGCGGTTGGCAGGGGCGTGCGACACCTCAGACAGACATTGTGCAAGACGGCACAGGCCAATACAACGTCCAGGTTGTTTGGATGCAATGGCTCCATCCCACAGATTAGGCAGGGGAAACGAGTCATTATTACTTGAAAATTCTGATGAGTCAAGTACCGTATAATAAAGTGAGAAATATTGAATTGATCATCCGAAGGATTGCTGGGAGTATCAATAGGCCTGAGGAGGTAAGGATGCATGGGATACGTTTCGTCCACTATGAGGACCACGTCTCCATACGACGCCGAGTTGAGACGAGCAAGGAGCATGCTGTCGCAGAATATTTCCCATTCGTGAAAGGCATCGTAGGTCTGCGCTATGATGTGGGTGATCTGCCCCTTTGGCCCACACACAACCAGCACCTTCATGAACTGGTCTCCGTAGTATATGTTGTTGACGCCCATCTCCCGACCCAGCCTGACCCTCACTGGCACGAAGATGCTGTTGAGACAGCCGATAACATTGGGTATTTGGGCTGTGCTGTTGAATTCCTCCTGGAAGGCAGCCAGTTCTTCATTGTTCGGAAAAGAAAGGTACCGGTTCTTCATCAGGTTACATATATTTCTGGAGACTTCAATGATGATAAGTTTAACTGCAATCCCGCTGACACCGAGCACAGCTTCTGCCGAAGCACACTTACCAGTGCCGTAGTACGCCAGTGTGCTCAGGAGCTGCAGATGCAACGGGAACTCTGTTGAGATGACGACGTTATTACATTTTCATAAGATTAGTATCCAGCGAGTTACTACAAAAAAAAAAAATGGAAATCCGGTGTCAAGCGAAATATATGAATTGCGAAATAAATGAACGCAGGACAAATGCGATTGGAATAAAGGTGTGCACGTTAACCAGCAAGTCATATTTTTAGCAAGGCGGTCAACTCGCTGCTTATTGCGTTCACGGCGATATTAAATACCGAGTTGATCAGGTTTTTTCATAGACCCTGCTGGTGATTTTTGAGCGATTTTAACACTGGAAAAGGTAAAAAGAACAGCGATGGCTCTCGCTCGTCCTATTGTTATGAGCCGTACTGTACTGGTGCCAATAGCCTTTCCTGTTATATTCATTGTAATGTAATTACTCATTTCTCTTTACTTCCATGAGATTTTATAAAGTGATAGTATTATTTCATGCTGATCAAAACAATTTGCGAAATATTTTGAGGAAGAACGTGTAATTTGGAGAAACCTTGCAACAACTTAGGTAAGCAGATGCCACTAACCTCTTTTACAATATTTATTAATTTTTTCCTTGATTTTTTTTTTTCCGCCATCGGCATTCTCTACTATCCCCAGCAGCAGACCAACTTAATGTTTGTGTTTACCTCCAATATATTTAGGCTACAAGATGAGGCTTTCGTGATATTTTGTTACAAATGTTTTACCTTTTACATTATTGAACCCCATTAATTAACTACACACCGTAAATGGTACAGGTACATTTGGTTTTATTGGTAATAGTAATGGTCATCACTAGCGATTATATGGAAGATTAAGTCCTCTTGTTATGAGAAAATACATCACACCTAATCATGCAAGGTATTTGATTCAAATATGGCACGTTAGTTATTTCCCAGGTCATTTATTTCGCTTGACACCGGAAGTGCCAGATGTCTCAGATGGAGGGAGGTAAATCTCTTCAAAAGCCTAACTGAATCCATTGTATTAGCAAACTTAAAAGAACTTATTTCCAGTATGTTGTAATGACACGCTGGGAAATGATATGCCTTCAAGTATACAGCCTACAGTCGTATATGCAGGCAGAAAGTTGAAAATTACATAATGAAAGACCTTTCTCCTAAACGGGCTTCATAAATATTCAGTGAATGGAGAATAAATTCAGCTCTGGATAGGATAGCTTCCCTGAAGAGAAAGAAAAATCTGGTGATATTGATCCAAATAACTCGTATGCTCCCTTGACAGTAGAATATTCTATAATTACATTATCTTGACCTTATCACCTGCGTAAGTGCTTCTCAAAAATAGGAAGTATATTTCTACCCGGTACTCCCACTGACCTCACTCAACCCCTGAAGAAAACATGAACATGTAACATCTCCCAAAACCAGTGAAGAACTGACCATCATCTGTGAGGCTGGACGACTCAAGGTAGTAGAGAACAACCTCTGCTGTACCCTTGGAGATCCTGAACTTCTGTAAGAATTCGTCGGCCGTCAGGACTCGAAAGGGGTTATTGGGGTCGCAGATGGGGTGCCTTGGTCTTTCATATCGGTTCCTCTGTCTGCCTTTAACTGGCGATCTGTTACGACGAGGCATGGCTACAATACCTGTGTATGGACAGGAAGGAGGATTAAAATCATGTTTATCAAAACATTACAGTGGATGAATTAAAGTTAAGATGCCGTAGTATTACCGAAGCTAGGCTAAGCATGATGCTGATTTAAGTGTAAGTTAAATTTTCCTATTCACTGAAGGCCTCAACTCATTTCATTATTTGAAGGTGTGGTGTAGGAAATCCTCAGTAATGAAAACAGAGACTAGATAGGAGCAAGAAGTTACGAGAACCTAATTACTAGTTTATACCGATGAAATACAATAAAAACTTAATACTGGATGTAGTTCTGACATCCATCATATTAACATTTCTTTCATCCCAACTTCTGTCACCTGTGTTTATTTGATCAAGCGTGCATTTATTCGGAAAAATAGGGGAATCGATTATCTCCTATTGACCTAAGTCCAGTCTTTTCAACAAGATATTCGTTTACTATACTTTAGCCTTTAGATTTCCTTTATGATCCGATTGTTTTTATTATGTAGATAAATGGATTGACTTGTACAATAAAGAAATCCTAAGAATATTTCTTTAATCAAACTAGCGAATCCTAGAACACCTGGTGGGTTGTATGTGATATATTTTGCTGTTGAACTTGACCGAGCAAGCGTATAAATAATTCTAAGTCTGCAGCTAAAGCTGAAGTCGAGAAATACATGGTATTTTCTTTTTCATTGCAGCTTAATACGTTACTTGAAATAACGAGAATATGATCAGCCCAACACTTTTTAAATGAATTCTAGAAGCTTCTTAGTCCATCTCCACCAACTCGGAAATTGATCCGTAAAACCAATGCTAATCAAAAGCGTTTGCAGGAGAATGCCGAGGTCTCCTAGCTCGTTTCCAGTATCAGATGTTGATGAACCTACGAAGTCTCTGATGTCATAAGATATATAATAAATTCGTGAATAGATCGTATGTCATAGTCATACACGCAACTATACAAATTCAGGACATCATGGGCAATTATTACTACGAAATAAAAGAAACTGAAAACTATAATAGGGGTAGCGTAGAAGTATGTGGAATAATAATGTATATTCATTATTTCGATTGTAGTCAAGTTTAGGTAATATATCCTGTTTTGCAGATACGAGAAAATAAAGCATAGAATAAACCTATTGGTAATTACTTACCTTGGTATTTGGTGGTATTCTTCCTATGAAGGAGTTTTCTATGGACTCTTGTGATCTAGTTGATGTTCTTGAGGCAAGTTAAATACGTTATTAATGGAGAAAATAAGTCTTTTACTGGCCAGAATTATAGAGCAGCCGATCCGTTCAAACAAAATGTTATTTTCCCGGCGACGCAAGTTGCAACATTGATCACAAACTCTTCAAACAAATTTTAATTAAATTTTCTTATCTTAAACTTTTAAATTATTTTCATTGACAACTTTCATGACATTTTTTTATATAATTGAGAGAGAGCAAAGGGATTTCTTTTTTAATCTTTTTTTATTCCAGCATTATATTGCCCCGAATGTGACGAGCAGCCATCAGCTGATTCGTGACCAATGTAAACAAGATAGGATGTAGCATTTTAGCGTTGGTAATAGTCATATTAGTGACTAAAAACGCTGTGAAATTACTTCATATTGTGGTTTAATCCGTTCGGAGACCATTATGAAAAGGTTAATCATTAAGGGTAGTGACATGGTGTTTTTACAGATCCGATGTTGAAAATCACTCGCATTTCTTGGTTGCGGATTCAAGAAATTTATTGCATCAGAAGCCATCACTAAAGAATATTTCGTAATTTCTTTTTTTCAGGTTGATGTATATGTCACTGTGGTCATTGGTGGCTAGCCTGCCATTTCTGGCAAGATGAATTATGGAGACACTGAAGGCTTTCTGTTTATACTGAAAACTCTAGTCTTGCTTTATACTTATTTCATACGCAGGAACAGTATAGATAATAAAAAACATGAATACTCGTATATATAGAAACTTTGTGCCCATCATACTGTATATTAAATGTAGGGGTACTCTGTAGCTGGCATACTTGGGCGAGGATATTAGACGTTGCTTATCTTTGGAAATATTCTAGCTCTGCTTCCAGAGTCCTGCATTACCTAAGAATTCTATAAAGAAATTTTTGATAATCATTTGTTCATTGGGATACCTTCCTTACCTTCTTGTGTAATCATGTTAAAATCAGTCTCTAAAACATATACTTCTCAATATTTCTCATATATTGCTCCATATTTCTTGTGTTTTCTTTCTTAATCATCTGATACATATCATGAGTGTTGTTTAATAATCAGATTATCTGAAAAATTTATTTATTGTAGGGTTGTGGGTGAAAGGCTGTGCAATTTTAATGGTAGTTGTAGTGGTGCTGATGAAAGTAGAATTTTTTCCACACCTTAGTGAATAAAAGCAGGGTTATTAGGTTCAGCTGTGCAAAGATACAGGTTAGTTGGGCTGTGAGTTTGAATTGCAAATAAGCATGAAAAAAATTCACTTGACCACACTTTCCTGCATTAGCGAGGTAGCACCAGGAATAACTGAAGAAAGGCCGCATTCATTCACATCCATTCTTTAGATTTCACGAGTAAAGCACTGAAACCACAGCCCCCTATCAACAACCAGGTCCCACAGACCTTTCCATGGTTTACCACAGCCACTTCACATTGGTTCAGTCCACTAACAGCATGTCAACCCCTGTAATCTTCTTCATTCAAATTCAGTCTATCCCATGCATGCCTTTCCTACATGTTCAGGCCCTGGTCACTCAAAATCTCTTTCATGCCATCCTTCCATCTCCAATGTTGTCTCCCATTTCTAACACATTTGTATATATCCTCTCTGTCAACCTCTTCTTGTTCATTTTCTCCACATGTCCAAACCATTTCAGCACACCCTCTTCAGCTATTTCAACCACATTCATTTAATAACACAACTCTCTCTCATCCTTTTATCACTTACTTAATCAAATCACCTTAGACCACAAAATTGTTCCAAACATTTCATTTCCGACACATCCACCCTCCTCTGCACATCCTCATCCTTAACCCATGCCTTGCATCCATATATTTTGCCCTACCAGATAAAAACCTCTCTTTCTGCACATTTTTCAATGCTCCCAAAACATTACCCCCACCAACCCGACCCTATGGCTCTTCTGCTTCCATGGTTGCACTTGCTGCCAATTCCATTTCCTGGTATCTAGAATAATTCACTTCCTTCAAATTTTCTCCATTCAAACTTTTGTTGAACACTGGTGCAATGACACTTGCATATTTCTTTGAGCAGTATTTTGTATTGTACTTCAAACTTAATATGCTTCTCTGTATAAAGGGAATACCTTTCTGTTTTGATTACAATAAATATGTTTGCTGTTGGACACAATAAATTATTGCCTAATATTACTTCTAATATATAATACATACGTTGCTTAATGAAAAAAAATTATGCATACCCTAACCACTCATCAAAAACACTGGGCCATGATAGGAAGAAATGTTTTGACAAGTATTACCATCATTTTATTGTATAAGTGTCCTTTTTGTGTGTCTTTTATCATGTAAATAACGTATATTTTCAATGCACAACAATGAGTTTGCCAGAGATTTTTCAATGCACAACAATGAGTTTGCCAGAGATAAAAATGAAGACTCAGACTTCATATACTTGGCACCTGATGTACTGGTATTTCAACCAACATAAAATGTAAGGCAAACATAGATAAATCATGTTAAGTAACATATCTTGTTGAAATTTAGCTAAGCATTAAATGAGGTAGTAATAAATAAGCTGAATGTCACATTTACAGAAATAAAACTCATAAAATGTTTTAAGTATGAAAAGTTATACAAAACTGCCTGTACACCTTAACATATATAAAGATATGAAACAAAATGTACAAGAATATGCTTTTATTTCAGTGTGACAACATACCACACTTATCATTGTCAAATATCACTTCCAATAAATAATACATGTGCTGTTTACTGAAAAAATATATGCAAAACACTGGGCCTGAGAGAAACAAAAATGTTTTGACAAGTACTACCATCTTTCTGCTGTATAAATGCCCTTTTCTTGTGTGTTTTATCTTGTAAATAACCACTATTTTCAGTACATAAAAATGAGTTTGTCAGAGATAAAGGCTCAAACTTCATATACATACTTAGAACTTCATGAAGTTTTACTTCAACCAACTTTTTAAAATGTAAGGTAAAGATATATCATGTATATAAGCAATATTATTATTTATATATTTTATTATACTTGATCGCTGTTTCCCACATCAGCGAGGTAGAGCCAGGAAACAGATGAAGAAAGACACGTCCACTCACATACACATATATATATACATAAATGCACAATGCATACATATATATACCAATATATATATATTTTTTATATTTATTTATTATACTTGATCGCTGTTTCCCGCATCAGCGAGGTAGCGCCAGGAAACAGACAAAGAAAGACCCATCCCCCCCACATACAAACACATATATACATACATGCATATATATGCACAGTACATATATATATACATACCAACATATACATATATACATACATACACAAACACATGCATATACACATGTACATATTCACACCTGCTCACCCCCATCCACTCCTGATGCCACCCCACCCCACAGGAAATAGCAAGGTAGGGCCATGAAACAGACGAAAAAGTCCACATTTGCTCACATTCAGTCTCTAGCTGTCATGTGTAATGCACCGAAACTACAGCTTCCTATCCACATCAAGGCCTCAAAGACATTTCCATAGTTTACCCTAGACATTTCAAATGCCCTGGTTCAGTTTATTGACAGCAAGTTGACCCTAGTATACCACATCGTTCCATTTCACTCTATTCCGTGCACGCCTTACACCCTCCTGCATGTTCAGGCCCTAACTGCTCAAGATCCCTTTCACTCCATCCTTCCTCCTCCGATTTGGTCTCCCGCTTCTCCCTGTTCCCTCCATCTCTGACACATATATCCTCTTTGTTAACCTTTCCTCACTCATTCATTCCATTATGTCCAAACCATTTCAATACACCATCTTCTGCTCTCTCAACCACACTCTTTTTATTACCACACATCTCTCTTATCCTTATATTACTTACTTGATCAAACCATCTCACACCACATATTGTCCTTAAGCTTCCTAACTGGATATTCCTTGCTTACAAGTGAGATGACATCAGACATAATATGCTGTTTCATTTACCCAGTGGTATTGAGATGGGAGGGATGCAAATTTTGCTTGCAGTCGTGTTTAGTGATATTTTCACTATGTATATTATGAGTAGTATTTTTCCTCTACCATTAACTAACCATGGGTCCTATGTAGTCCCAGGGGAAAAGGCTTGTATTCTTGTTTGGAAGCAAGAAAATCTGTCTACAAGTGAAATTTCTTGATGTCCTAGCAAGGCTTATTATCTTCCAGACACTTAATTTTTTTGTTCCTTCTAACATCCCTCCCTGAAAAGCTGGGTCTGCTCAACCTATAGAGACCAGTAAGATAACGGATAACCAAATAAAGACCAGTTTTTCATCCCTTCTCGCTTCATTAGATTACCAGTTGCCTAAGTCAACAAGACCCAATTTTCAATGAGGGATGATGTTAGAAGGAAAAGAAAAAGTCGGGGTACTGAACTACGCCTGCTACTACATCTTGAAATCTCACTTGTAGACACAATGTCTTGTGTCCAAGCTAGACTACTACCCTTTTCTTCCTAGGACAACTTCTTAGGACCCATGGTTAGTTACTTGTAGAGGAACAGTATCACCTGAAACACAAATAGCAAAATATCACTAAACTCAAGGACAGCAAGCAAAAGTTGCATCCCTCCACTAGCAAACTTCATTGGCAAGTTCATAAAATAAAAAATGCTTCATATTCTTTCTGAAGATATATCAGATAACTGAAGAAATTGTTTTAATTATCATCAGCTATATTCAGATAACTCTTACATCTATATGAAATCACAAATTATTTTTTACATGCATTTAGTGATATTTATAATATAATCCTACACTGAGAATCCTTTATTTTCTAACTGGAGCTGGTAACTCCATCATAGGACGGAAAACTTAAAGATCCATCATCCTTTGAATGTCTTGAAGATTGATGAAATCCACTGATGTTTTCGGAGAAATTACTTTCATCTTTATCAACAAAATTGGAACAGGCAGATTCATTTCCATCACTAGCACCTGAATGACTGCTACTACCACTATCAGATTTTTCATTGGTATTTCTAGATGATTCAGTATGGTTTATAATTGACTCTGATGAGTAATGAGACTTGACAGATTCATCTGAAAATGATAATGAGTGTGAAACTACAAGAGATGAGCCAACTTGCGTTTCCTTATCTCCCTTCTGTGCTACTATTAGATTACGTTGTCGTCTAACATCAGATGAAGCCACCGTTTTTTTTACGCTTATGTTTCCTTGTTTTACAATGGATGACTTTTTGTCATGATCATTTTCCACAGCAATGTTCTTCCCAACATCATCATCCTGAACAGGGGAAGGGATTTGTTTTAACATGATCTCCACAACCTGATGTGCATCCTCTGCACCAACATTTGTGACTTCATGTGGCTTAACAAAACCTCGTTGAACCAGAGAGGCCCAGAATTCTTCTTTCTGACACTTCACTTGGTCTACAATGCTTTCAATATTTTTCCAGTTTTCCTCTGAAGATCCAATAACTTTCTTTTTCAGAAAGTTTTGCTCTGGTTCCTCTTTGGCTACTGATGTTGCAAAATCATCAATATGCTGATCAACACGTAAATCATAATTAGGGACACTATATTGAATCTTTTGTATATTATGACTGTCTTTACTGAAAGTTATTCCTTTGTTAGATCCTTGTACTGCATTAGGTACAAAGATGTGTGTATTACTATTCCTCAAGGTTGACATGACATGTTTTGCTTTCTGTATAGCAGTCTCAAGGCTAAAATCTTGGTTATTCTGCTTTGATTCCAACCTTTGTGAAACTTCTGAAACTAAGTCTTGTGCCTTCATATACTGGTGTTCAATCTTGCATGCTCTGTAAAATGTAAAACAAGAATTCTACAGTTAGTTCAAATATTCTCTAAGCATTCACAAATTTATTAAGCTTGAAACTCAGTCTGTTGGCAAGTAATGAGTATGGACAATGAAGGGAAGACCTGAGTTACAATGAGAGTATAAAGAAGCCATAATGTTAGCCCATGATCAAGAATTAGGTCAATTAGATCAGATCAGGTTTTGGGGGAGAAAAGAAGAATGTATATGTTATTTTTTCTTGCCTTTCACGCATTTTGTGAGGAGGGGTGGCATCAGGAATGGAGGACAGCGAGTAAGTATGAATGTGTACATGCATATACATGTGTAAGTATATATGTGCTTGTATATGAACG
>JAYMFT010265668.1:0-10701 GCA_038088735.1 Panulirus argus
ATATATATATATATATATATATATATATATATATATATATATATTCCTTTTTTTCAAGAAATGTGACCTTGATAAAACAAACGTAGAATCCACACGTGTTTCGTTATTCATGGAAACTTTGTCGAGGAATCTAGCTACGGTGAGCGGCAGGAGAGGAGCAGTTATTTCTGAGCGCACGTGCGTGGGAGACTTATGGTGTGATAACATTCGTCACAGTTCATCAACGTGACTGCAGGAACCCCGCGCTGTCGAAAGCCTTTTGCCACCTCACTATACAGTACAGCCTGGTATCAACTGTTAGCATTTAGAGCAGATTGGATATCCAACTTCATTCGTCCCTTCTTCGTCATTTTGTATACGCACTCGAAACCGGCGTTTGCTTCTTTGGATTACCTGATTTTTTAATTTTCCTGAGTTCGACGGTGCGACCCTTGAGCACGACAGTAGGACCCATGGCTTGAGCGCCTGTGGTGCCAATGCCATAACGTCGAAGTTATGGAGACATGAGACCGATCCAGCTGTTTTATTCCTTGTGGAAGATTGTTGTCGAGCGTTTTACTCTGCCGCCAGCAATATATGCCTCTGATGAACAAGCCATGGGACACAGTTCCCATTAAAGTTCAGTGTTCAGCATGTATCGGGAAGTGCTGCCCGCACGCAGGTATTCAGTTGTTCATTACCGTTATTCTGTAGCACAATATAGAACAAAGGTAGGTAAGGCTGGCGTTGCCTCCCAGTGCTACCTACTCTCCTGGAGTGATCTCAAATAAGCCGTTTTTATGTTTTGCTTAACGTCATATTTATTGAAGTCTGTTAGATTTTCACCAGTATTCGTGGAATTACTAGGTCAGCGAAAAGTGAGGTGTTAAAGTGTCTTCGTGTGGGACAGGATGCGATCAGAGAGCAGTCTTGGTGGGAGCCCCTGACCATCAAGAGAGGAAGTGTGGAAGAAGGCCTTAAGATCGCCGCTCACCTCCTGGAAGGCGAGATGTACATTGGCGGGCAAGAACACTTCTACATGGAGCCGAACGCCCACATCGCTGTTCCCAAGGGAGAAAACAACGAGATGGAGATGTTCTCGGCGACGCAAAACCCAACGGGGACCCAGCAACTGGTGGCGAGGGCCCTCGGGGTCCCCTCCAACAGGGTGGTGGTCCGTGTCAAGAGGTTGGGTGGCGGTTTTGGCGGGAAGGAGACCCGCAGCTGCTGCGTCAGCGTGCCTGCTGCAGTAGCCGCCGCCAGGTCAGACTTTTTGCTCTCTCGTAATAGATTCTTGGTACTACACATTATGCTATAGAATAGACAGTATAGTAAAATCAGATTATAATAATTCTCTGAGAATTTTTCCCGTATGTAAACCTATGATCTTGATTACAAAACCGAGAAGGAAGGCAGTTCGAACTGTGAGAAGTAACGGTCGGTGAAACATAATACTTGCTCTCCGGAGGAGACAAGAAGTGTGTGTATATGGTGAGGGAAAAGGACGAGGGTGACGTAAATTAACTACAGTGGAGACAGGCTTCCGGGAAAGGCATAAGAACGTGTCTCGTCAGTTTCGTAACTCTGTCTCGAAAGAGTTGAGATGATGATATCCAGTGACGTGGCTGTGACAATAAGCTAACGTGAAGTAGATATCACATGTTTCTTAGAACACCGAGGCTAGAGTTGCATTATAAGAATCATCCAAGGAGCAGATGGATCATGATGTGAACCGGTGAGGAAAGTTCACAGTGATAGCGAGGAGGATTGTGACCTGCTGGGGGTCGGCTGTGGGGGATCATTAGGGGACACATAGCGGTGTAGGTTATCAAGGATGAGACGGACGACTGTAGAAGAGTGAGAAGCTGCTGATGAGGGTAGGGAGACCCATGGTGCAATAGGTGAGGGGTAATGGGCCGTTTAAAGCCAAGGGTTCAAGCTAGAATGAATCCTGCTGAATCTCTAATAAAAATTATGATAGAATCTCGACACATATGATGACGTGGAGTAGATCGGTGGGTCATAGGTATATCTTTCGCAACTATAGACGTTATGGTCTACTGGGAGTTTAGTTGTATGAACTGTAAAGTTGGTGATAAGGGGTATGGACGTACGCTGAAATCCTGTCATAGGTTATGAACAAAACAGAACATTGTTGGAATCGATCCAGACAAACCCAGCAAGAGACGATAGAGCACCTCATTGTTAATATCAAGACCTGTAATACTGAGACTGTATCAACTTTTTGCATCAATTTGATGAGTTTCCCGTAAATTCAGGTAATAATTCAACTTTTTTATCATCTAGTATTACTATCGTCTGGCCACTGGGGGGTCTGAGCAAAGACCTTCTACTTCAGCGTCACAGGATGAGCATAGCCGCCACAATCAACTCGTCGCTGCCAACAGCAGAATCAATCTGTTGCGATGTGAAGTGGGTGATGCTGGATCAGTCGATGTTGAAGCCCATGTTGGTGTGGAGAAGGGGTAACAGATGACGGAGCATGTGGCACAGTAAGGGAGACTCGTGGCAGAATGACGAAAGTAGCTGGAATAACAGCCATGAGAACAGCACGTAGTGGGATGATGAACAATAGGATGAATTCTGGAATAAGCAGTGGGGTGATTAGAATGAGAAAGTACATAGTGGGAGGAAGAAAGTGGGGACATAATGGAAAGACAAAGGGTGGTTATTTATGAATGTACAACATGAAAGAATAGTCTCAGATGAAGAGGGGGGCCACACATAGGAGGAACACAAGTCGAAATGAAGAGAAAAGGTTGAAGTAAGTCTAACTAGTGACGTCTGGGGAGAAGGGATCACGATGAACTGGCAGGGGGACGACAAACTAAGTATGTAGACTGTCGTGATCATGGAAAGACCTTCCCCAGAGGGAGGGGAGGATGGGTCGGGAAGGTGAGATCTCACTCCTGGACGTTCATCGTTGACCCTTGAGAGCCATGTGCCGCCCAAGACGGCCCTCTAGTCCACCGCCCCGACATAACGTAACGGTCATAAGTCCGTTGGTGTTATATATGTTACTTACCTCCGCAGGCTTAACCGGGCAGTGCGTATCCGTCTGGAGAGGCATGAGGACATGCTGGTGACCGGCGGTCGACACCCTTTCCTGCTCCGCTGGAAGGTTGGCTTCACGCCCGAGGGCCGCCTCACAGCCCTCCAGGGCCACCTCTACGCTAACGCCGGCTGCTCCCTCGACCTGTCAGATACCCTCATGATTAAGTGTCTGTGTTCCATTGACAGCGCCTACAAGTAAGTTGATCTCTTGCCGTTGCTGACATCTTGAAGCTACCGACCTGAAAGGAATAATGTCGATCTTAGATTAAGGTTTGTTCTTGCAGCACCAGCGGCCACAGTGCAGTGTACTTGAAGCGTTGTTTTCCTAGTGTCTTCCATGCCCAGTTGTGCCAGATCACCTCGTGATCCGCACCTCTGAAACTACAGGGAAACGTAAATCCATGTACCTATGGCGAAGGGGAAAAGAAGCAGAAATCTGTACTCTGTCCGCCACATTTGCTGTGTTGATTATCAGATTCTGATTGTCGGTAATTTTTAAAGAAAGAAAAGTTGATTAGAGGGAAATCTTTAGATGAATGTCTACAATTTTTTTTCTTTTTGCCATGCTGTAATTTGAAGCTTAAAGCTGTCAACCCGCTGAGGGTCCTTTTAACTAAATCAGCTTTTGGTAGTTGTCTTTTGTTGATGTTTCCAGCCATCAGAACCTGCATGTGACGGGTTACCCCTGCAAGACCAACCTTCCCTCCAACACCGCCTTCAGAGGCTTCGGGGTGCCACAGGCCGTCATGTTCATGGAAGACATCCTCTCGCAAGTGGCAGCCTTCCTCAGGATGGACCCTGTCAAGGTAGGCCATCATCTGTCTGTCAGGTCTTAGGTGGAGGGGGGGGGGAGAGTAGTAGTAGTAGTAGTAGTAGTAGTAGTAGTCAGTCCTGGGCTAGCAGTCACATTTAAGTGGGCTATAGGAGCCAGTCCTTGAAGGTGGGTTATCAGGCCTTAAGGATGGGTTTCAGTCCTAGGTAAGCAGTGTGGACTGTACTTGTTTACATTCTCATCACTAAGGGCCACGAGCGGACTGTCTTCATCGGGACCTTTGCAGACCAATTGTTCCTGGGTAACTACTCCTGCGTCCACTTACGCCTTTTAACCCTCTTTCGCTAAAGCATAAAATATTAAGTACAGCAACTGCCTCTTCCATATGTAAGATGGAAACCTACTCTCTGTTTTGTTTTGAAGCGGCAAATCGACAGCTGAGCGGTTCTGCTCGTGTGAGTGAGTTTGCTGCTGTTTACGCGATAATTATTTAGCGGAAACGAGTTCCGGGAGAAAATTCGCCCGAAAAAGTGCCCGTGTAACATGGTTTGTGAGGGGGCCAAGGTGAAACTGATCTAAGGTGAGGGCCACTTTGTCTGTATGGGGTCTACAAGAGGGGATAGCCAACTAGTCAGTTCTTACAGGCAGTCCTGGAGTAGTTGTTATACCAGAAGGGGTGGATATCAGTCCTTAGGGGGTGAATATCAGTTGTGGGGTGTGAGTGTCAGTCGTGGGTAGTGGGTATAATTCCTTGGGGATGGACGTCAGTCCTGAGGGGATGTGGGTGTCAGTCCCGGGAATGACGACCGTGTAGTTTGCATGACGGCCTGGTGCCAGACAGTTGAAGGAAGAATTTGACAGAAGGCGAGAGATGCTCAAAGTGTCTTCCTCAGTTTAGCTCTGACCTGCCTCCCTGTCTGCTCCAGGTGCGAGAGACCAACATGTACCGCGTAGGGGACAAGACCATCGTCGATTACAAGCTGGAGAAGAATCTAGTGGCCCAGTGCTGGCGGCAGGTCATAGACAATGCTGAGTTTGAAGCCCGGAAAGCAAGCGTGCAAGACTTCAACAGGTAGATTAGAATCCTAGGGAAGTTCCAGCTCCGATTCTATCCTCGACTCCCGTCTTCGTCTAACTATGTTCAGTTTCCATTCTTGCTTTGCCGCTTTTCCTTACTTTTACTTGTGACTCTTTCCCCTTGATATTTCCTCTGCGTATTCTACCAGCCTTTTAACCTCTCATGGTTTGCAGACTTATAGAATAAATGGAACATTATCTTTAGCTAATGATAATCTATCGACTAATAATAAGCATCTAATCTCTTCCTGAACGAGTCTACTGTGTTGGCATTCATGACATTAAGAGGCAGCTTAATGCATTATAAACTGGCCTTATTCACTTTCGGTATTTCGTTCTCGGTTTCTCTCCCCGACTCAGACTCCCACACCTGTCACCAATATTATATCTCTCGCGTGCCCTAGCTTCTCCGACAGTCTCTCACTCTCGACCTTATACCACCATTATTCCCTTATCATCAAATGAATTTAAAGAGTCGATCATACTCTGGTATCCATTTAAATAAAATGGTATATCTCCTGGTATTCATCACTCTTACCTGCCACTAGTCTGTCTGTCTGTCTCACCGATGCTCTCCCAGATGGTGTTCTTCAGCTTTGATTTTCATAACATTCCGGAACCTCCTTTTTCAGTTTTTTTACTTATTAACGTTAAAAACTCAGTGTAGATTACTGATATGATGATATTAAATGATTACTTAACAGGATTTTGTATGTATCGTTATTCTTTTTATCTCTAGGGAGAGCGCCATTCACTGCCATTTTCATCACTTGATTCCTCTCATATGTTCATGGTCCTCACCACAACCTATTTCCCATCACAGGAACAACACCTACAGGAAGAGAGGCCTGACAGCTACCCCGGTACAGTATGGGATCGGCTTCGAGCGGGTCCTCAACCAGGCGGGGGCGCTGGTGCACGCCTATACTGACGGCTCAGTCCTCCTGACCCACGCCGGCATCGAAATGGGACAGGGGCTGCACACCAAGATGATCCAGGTACCGGGCGTCACGTTGATGATGCCAGCCGGGATGGTGGTCTCACTGGCCAGCTGTAGGTCGTTACTAGCCAACTGTTGGTTGTTACTAACTAGTTGGGTCGTTACTGGCAAGCTGTTAGTCGTTAGTAGCAAGCTGTTGGTGTTCGAAATCAAAAGATATTTTCAGTGTTTTAGACAGAGTGTTATGGAAGCGATATTGAATTCAAATTCTCTCTGTTTGAAATTCATATAACCATATGCAACAGTGAAAGAAATACTACTAACGGTTTTTCATTAAGTGTGAGGAATCTGTCTCTCTATCCCTTTCTCCCTCTCTCTCTGTATCCCCACCTCACCTCCCTGTGTCTGTGTCTCAGCTATGGTATGTTGGCTCACGGCAGGTGGCGTCCCGGGCGCTGGGTGTGCCGTCAGACGTCGTCCACATCTCAGAGACCAGCACAGATAAGGTGCCCAACACCTCCCCCACCGCCGCCTCCATCTCCACTGACCTCAACGGCATGGCTGTCCTGGTACGTTCCCGGCCCTCACGCCTCTTTCTACCACACTACATACTGCATGTACTCTCCGCACACAACACGTACTCTGGCATATGCTGTGTGCTCACACGGATAAGTCTTATCCTCATGTTCTGTAGTGCGTCACGGACATTCATGCGAGAGCGCACTGTATTCTCGTGCTTCTCCACTTGTTTTCTGTAATCCACAGTGAACACCGTTAATACAGCACGCATTGTGAGCAGTCTGTACAGAGAAGGTACTTACGGGCGCTTGTGTTCCCAGGATTAGTGGTTGGAATACACAGAACACACTAGTGTTTCCACAGTCATACTGGAAGATGCAGAACACACACTAGTGTTTCCAGATTCATTAAAGTCGAACTGAAAGATATAAAACACCAGTGTTTCCAGAGTCACCAAAGTCGCACTGAAACACATAGAATACAGCTCTGTTATTGTCTTCCA
Source organism: Panulirus argus (assembly GCA_038088735.1). Taxonomy (NCBI): domain Eukaryota; kingdom Metazoa; phylum Arthropoda; class Malacostraca; order Decapoda; family Palinuridae; genus Panulirus; species Panulirus argus. Next base: position 6,865 of record JAYMFT010265668.1, read on the forward strand.
TGGTTTCCTTAATTCGTGTCAAACCACAAGTTCTACCCAAGTACTGGTGGCCATATCATGATTACTTGCCACAGACCAGTGGCTGTCCCCTGTTCCCTCCCTGGGACACTAGTTATATGTACAGTGGAATCTAGCACACATTTCTGCAGTTCAACAGACTGTCATATCTCTATACAATACGTTATAAGCTTAATAAGATTTTGCCGATTCTCTCTCTATATATAGAACACAAAACTGTTCATTTACCGAAGAACAGGTCTTACACTCATGCTGTCCAGGATGGTTTCTGTAGAACACTGTCTCATAGACCCTGTAAGTATTCTTAAAGGAACATGAATGTCGTTCAAAAGAATGTTTACATTGTAAGTACACTGCACTGCATACGTCGTAGGCTGCTTATCAGGCCCTATACACTGGTATGTGAGTACCTCATGTACTGTTAGCCTGCGATACGCTGGGGCGTGAGCCATATACACTCGGTCACCACACTGTCTGTTATTATTATTATTATTATCATTATTATTATTATTATTATTATTATTGTTATTATTATTATTATTATCATTAATATTATTATTATCATTATTAGTATTATTATTAGTATTATTTTTTATTATCATTGTTATAATGGAGTCATTGAATTAGTACTAATTATCATTATTATTATTAGTACTATTATCGTTATTATAGTTATTATTGTAACTGTAATTATGATTATTACTACAACTGCTACTTTCATTATTGTATCACCTAACGCTTACAACTTTCCTTACTAACTCGTAATTTCCACACTTTTACCATCGTTATTGTTTTTTTGGAAACTTGTATGTTGTAATGGCTCTCACAAAAATGTTAGCTTTTTAGTTAAACGACTATTGAACAGAGGACCATAACCAGGGAAGCTGGTGCGGCAGACACAACTGTCCTGTGTCTCATCTAGGATACCCCCTCTCCCTCTGCGCCCTGCCTTCCTAGTGGCCAGAACCTCCCTTGCCATTCTCCTAAGTAGGCAGAATCTCTCACACCTCCCGCACTCTGTCCTCCTGGCGGCCAATGCTGCAAGGAAGGGCGCCTCACTCCTGCAAGAGTTTAGTATACTGAGGTTCACCACGTCCTTCCTCACCACACCTCCCCTCATGTTGCACGTCCTCCCTCACCACACCTTCCCGTCATATTTCTTCTGTCACCTTAGTCCAACTCCTTGCACCCTTGCACCTAACTAGCTCTCTACACCGCCAGCCATACTTCATCTATCACTCTTCCAGCTCCCTGTCCCCCTGCCATACTCTCTCTGTCACCTTACTAGCTCCCTGCACCCCTGCCATCCTCCGCCTGCCAGCTCCCCTTCATCCCTGCCGTGCCCCTCCTGTCACGCTGTTCGCTGCCCTTCAGAATGCGTGCAAGGAGCTGTCAAGACGCCTGCAGCCTTACAAGGAGAGGTCTCCCGAGGGCAGCTGGAGGGACTGGGTGGAGGCCGCCTACGAAAACCAGGTCTCTCTCTCAGCCACAGGTTTCTATAGGTATGTACGGTGAGGCTACCACGGCGCCAGCTACCCGTTATGGTTTTACTGGCCACTGGCGCTGGGAACATGGTGGTACCGCCTTACTACAGAAGACACTGCGTGTTATGAAAGCTAGGCGGAGTGACTGTGGTGTGGTAAGAATGTGCATGAGTTTGCGAGACGAAGAACTAGAAGTTACGGAATTAATTTGATTATTTGAGAGTAATGTTAAATAAGATAATAGGTTGAAAGTAGTGACATAAAAGGGAAAAAGGCATTAAGTATACTGATCACTGTGGTGGATGGGAAGAAATAAAAAATACTGAGCGTAGGGTAAAAAGGATGATTCTTGAAGGAGTACTTGCCCCAGACATGATGTGTAGATGTAACACTCATGTGTTTATATATCAGGATGGATGAAAAAAAATATGATCATTTGAGGTGGATAGTTTTTGTGTAGTGTCACGGACGGCAGAATAGACAAACTGAAACTGATGTTAGTTTGATTTGTTTTTCATATTTACGAGTACCTCAGACCAACTTATGTGAAAGAATCTTGGTGTTACCCACGGCCTTTTTAAAGTCTTCTCCAGCTCAAGGCTACGCGACTTCCAGTAGCAGGGAATTGTAGACTTCTTTGGGGTGTAAAGTTCTTTGAAGAGACGGTGCCCTTAGACATATTTCCACATTGTGTGATTTCTGTGTGTTACAGGGAGACAGTTTTTCTTACCCCGTCTCTTAACCTTGTATATGTGTACCGTGTGTGTGTGTGTGTGTGTGTAATTACCTATTTATGCTGTAAGGGGAGAGAGTTTTACACCCGTGGGACCCATCTCTAAGGCATTTTCTGCTATCGTACAGCTTAATAGACTTCTGTGTGCTATCTGCATTTACCACATCCTCGTTCACTCTATGCATGTGCAGTTGGCCCCGCACATCATAATGTTTACTTGCACGTTGACGGACATCGTCTGGCTAAGTTCGTTTATTTGAATACACAAGCTATCGTCCTCCCGCCAACCTGTTTGCCGTTTTTTGCCTCTGTGTAGGATATAGACGTCCCTATGCGAATTCAAAATGTATAGATGCTGTAGTCTAAGCAACACAGACCTGAGCCTAACCTAGCTATGGAATTTAAGATAAGAATAATTACCTTTTCTTCGTAAGTTTACTGAGGGTACTAATGTGATTACAAAGGTTATCGAGAGGTATTTTGTAACCTAAGCCGGCCAGCACGTGAGGGTCGTGGCCGACAGCGGTGCTGCTGCTCCGACCACTCTGCCTCTGTTTACATCCGTAAGACGGGCCATAGATAGCCTGGCCTAGTGTAGTGAGTAAGAGAAAGTAAGGACTATGTATTGATATGATATATATTTTCCATTTGAATATAACAGAAAAGGACACATCTGGCATCAGGTTTGTCCACAATGGCCCAGTCTGACCACTGGTTCGATGGTCAAGTTGCTGGTCATAAACCTTTTCTGCCTCACCACCACCACAACGATATAACCAGGTCAGCACTCAGCGCCCTCACGCTCAGTCGTCCCTTGACCTGTCTGGAGGTAAAGCGCGGATAACATAGAGCACGGCAAAGCTGGTGAGGAAATGTATTTGATTTATGTGTGATAAATTCGCTCGTGTGAAAGTGATTTTTTTTAAAGATAATATCGATCTTAATGAGTTCATGTAAATGACTGATTTCTGTGGGTGCGACAGAAGGGTTATGCATTGGTAGAATGTAAAATCCATCATGAAATCATACTAGCATAAAGTATGTGATAAACTTTCAAATAAAATCTTGAAGAAGTTAACTTATACCGACAAAAATCAGATGCTTTACAGGTGATACAGAATTGTACAAAAAAAAAAGGAAAATTATTTGAGCTAATGTGCTCACTTGAACGGGAGTAGAAACTGTAAATGAAAAAGTAAAGTGAGTACAACAACCATGTGTGTGACTGAGGTTGAAGTGATCACTTGCGCCTTAAAATAGCAGCTGCCCTAGAGCTACGGAGCGTCACTCATGTATGTGTTCGCATGTCGCTCATCTGCTAAACAGTGAGCAAGGACTCATGATTTGAAACTGTGGGAAAAGTGTGTAAAGTAGGTATGAAGATAGAATTTCTAGAGTATGTAAGTCTTTAAACAATTTATTGAAACTGGGAAAAGATAGTGGCCCCTAGTCCCCGGCATCATGGTGTGCTAAATACCTCCGGGTTTCACCCGCAAGCCGAAATCCTCTACCGCGGGGATTTCAGCGTTCACCATAGGGAATGGTTGAATTCCTCCCATACGGATGGTGGAGGGATCGAAGCCCTCACGTTCTCCATTCTCA
>JAYMFT010265679.1:0-10701 GCA_038088735.1 Panulirus argus
ATATATATATATATATATATATATATATATATATATATGCTCAAATGGAATATACTAGATTATATACACTCCTGTAACCACGTACGAGTAGGCTTATTCGCCGTTGTCCTTCTTAGGATTTATATTCCGGTGCACAACTCTGCTGGTGGTGGAAGGAGGGAGGAAGGGAGGGAGGGAGCGGTACTGGAGGGCGTAAGGGATAGAGGAAGGTAGGGGAGCGAGGTCTGACGTGTGAAATTCATGAACACACGGAAGTCTGCCATGGAAATGTTACACTGAAGAAAATAAGAGTTGTGACCAAGCCCATGAAAAAGTAATTCTTAACTGATAGACTTAGAACGGAGAAAGTACCGTCCTACACCACACCGTAGGCACAGCAAGGCTGTTTTCTGATATCTGCCTCCCACTGGGGACTGACACGCTCGAATTACGAACATCCATCCGGTAAACCACACAGCCCCACGAATGAGGGCCCCCCCCAAAAAAAAAAAGAAAAGGACAAATTAATATTCTAACGCAATAAGAGACTTTATCCCTGAAATTTAAGGACACCAGGATAACGAATGATATCGAAACCAGGAACGCGAGATACTGACCCAAAGAATTATTGATCCAATGCCCTCCTTGAAGAACCAGGTTTCAGAGAATAAGTAATCCCAGATGACGATGGTACCTAGTAAACCACGTTCGCTATCACCAGAATCAGTAAGGCTTCCGGAGGTATAAAAACTCTACCTCTTCAATCTCGACCGCTGCAGATAAAAACTGCAGTTGTCAGAAAACCAGAAGTAGACTCCTTAGCCATACAAAGAGACATATGCAAAGCCCTCAACAAAGTGTGGATATCCAGTTTACATTAACTATTACAATTAGTTATGCCAGAGATCACCGAGAGACTGCTATGCAACTTCCTGAACCAACGCACCAATGTAATCACCGTCAACTCTGCAACCGCACGGAAATTTTCTGTACCAAGCGGGCTCCCCCAGGGCCGCATCCTGTCACCGTCGCTCTTCATAACTTACACAGTAGACAATCCCCCTCCGGTAGGAAACACGGGCTTGGACATCTTTTACCCAGATGACACCACCCAGTTAATAGCCTCAAACAACATACCACCCGAACACACCCACCAAGTACACTCAGGGGCATCCAGGCTATTCATCGGCTTCGAAAAAGACTGGGAAAAAGGAAACTTGAATAATTTCACCGTTGTGGCGCTAGGAAGAATAAGATCCAGCGACATAACCATTTAGGGTAGTCGCAGAATTATGCCAGAAGTGCTTTAAAATCGAAGGCCACCCACTAAAACCACGAGACTGGATAGTAGCGGAAATGAGCAAAAGATCCACGCAAAGTAGAACAGCCCTGACTAGCCTGTATTGATTCAGGCACCCACAGGAGAAGTTAGGTTACCCCTGCCATACTGACCTACTCCCCAGTACCCCCACAATTCACCTGCAGCTAAAGCATTCTGAATCTAGAGTGGGTACAAAATACGGATCTAAGATTCGTTAGAAATGAAAAATACCCCAAAATAGAAGATACTGAAGAACATATATGATTTGAAATAAAACTAGGTGATATGTGCTCAAGTCATGCAAAAAGAAAGCAAAAAAAAAAAAAAAGAAATGGCAGATTCTAGATGACGACAGAGACTGAAACCATAAATACATTCAAAACCTCGATAACAGCATTATGATTTAGAACACACTTAGTTCCCACGGAATCTCAGAGTTTTAAGAGATACTCCAGTCATCCTTCAATATATGCAGTGAACATAGTTTAGATTAGCTTAGCCAATTATTTTCCTATACCATCGAACGGCATTGCCACACACACACACACCCATAGACACGCGCAGTCTGACGAGGGTATATAAAGAAAGCACCAAAAATACGTGTTCAGCTGACCATCAACACACTCCGGTAAAACCCGCACTCTGTATAGTGCAAAGCTATCTTTGTTATCACTGTCCATCCCCTTCCACTCCCCCCCCCTCCCCCACAACCATCTACCACCCCTCCCCCCTAGAAGAAAGAAAAAGAAAAAAAGAATAGAAGACTGTAAAGGAGGGGAAAGGGAGAAGAAGCGGGCAAGGCACACCGTAGCCGATCTCTGGCTAATTGACAAACGATCGAACTACGGCAGCCGTGAGGTCTTAACCAATGTTTATGCCGTCAGCTGCAGGCCGCTCCCGGTCTCGCCCCTCGCCCACGGTACGTCCACCACCTTCCCTGAGACGCCTACACCACCTGTCCCTACACAGCCCCAACCAACTGTCCCGACCCCATCTCCTCCACCTACCCCCAACACCACCTTATCTGCATAATTATAAGAAAGCACGCTCCCTCTAGCAACAAGTCACAGCCGTTACTCACACAACTTTGGTGACAGAAAATAGGAATGGTCAGATCGTCGCCGCCTGGTCGCAGTAGTTGTACCCAGCACCATCCTCACTCCCATTAGTTGCCCTACCGAGAGTAGATACAAGTGGTACCCTGAAGTGAGCATTCCCACCACCTGCATCATCATCAATATCCCTCTCTCGACATACACACCTAAACACCGCCAGTCACTTCGCGCATTATTATCGTCTTGACCAAAATCGGGAAGGCCATGAAAATGACGGTCAGAATGTGTCAACATTGTCACCAGAGTATCATCATCACATCAGTATCATCACACAACGCCATTATTAGATGGTCTTATGAGGTTGTGTGTGATGTTGGCCAGGTACGATGAATATAGTCGTCATACTGTCACTGTAGCACTGCCAGAGTGCTCCTAACGCTATTGCTAGTATCACCATCCTGTCCCATGGGGACATCTGTCTCCCTAATGGTGGACAGCTAAGGTTAGCCTTGCAGCCACTTGCGGCATTACCACACTGCCCCCAACCACACCACCGCCACTCTATCATCCGGCCAAGTGAGGCGTCTGTCGACTGTGAATGATGGTCAGGCATGGTAAAGTATCCTTTTAGCCTTCGTAACGTCACCACAGCATCACTGATGCAGCATCACTGTCCCTCACGGAACCTCCGACAGCTGGGCCGTGATGGTGTCTCGCGCTTGTGAGTGATGGCCAGCCAGGGTAAGCATTGCCCTCACTGAACTTGAGTGGGACGAGCGGCTGACACAATTTGTTACGGCTCCCATATTGGCCTGGAGGGGGAATTCTTCCATTATATCGCATGCTGGCGACTGTAAATTGCTGGCAGGAGGGGGAGGCCGCTTTACGGTGTCATCAGCGCGGCCACCCGGCTCAATAACGAAACTCTGGCAAATATCGGAATTATGATATGCTTTAGATGAGCGGTGGGACGGCGAGGGGAAAGTCGCCCCGAGGGAATCTTGCGATTTATTAGATCTGTTATTTCAAGGCAGTTTGTGGGATTGTTTTGGAAATACAATTTCCGCTTTGTGAATGTATGTTTTATTTGTCTAAGTACACATGTGGCTCAGACCAAAGTCCGATACTTTATTGAGACTAAAGACATCGTTTAAATGTACAGCAGAGCCCCATCTCGAAAATATATAACGTTTTTGTTTTTCAAGAGGGTGACTTTTAAAGCTGACCGCTACCATTGACCTTTTAACGTATTTACACTATTATAGTAAATCAATATAGAAAGATAAGGGAAAGACGTAAATGATTAAATGTCGAGATGATTTACCGTACATGTCTCAGTCACAGCAACGAAATGACCGAATAACAACCTTAAAATAGATAATGATACCCAGTCAGGAACTCGTCAGATTCCGGACACAGTAAGAATAATAAACACAATACATTACAACTATTTGACCAGAAAAGTAACTTTAAAAAATATACAGCAAATTCAGTTCATGAAATACTTATCCTGACGATGTAATTGAGGTGAGCAGGCTAAAATAACATCCACCCTACAAATGACAGACTTTTACCAAAGGTTACGATGCTGTGCAGTTAGCTGTCTCTCTGTGACAGTAATCCCTTAACCACGTTATCTTTTCAGATCAGAAGAACCTTTACAGTCAAAATCATTTTATACATTTAGGCGAACAGACGGCGTTACTGGACAGTTGTATAAAGCTACCAGCTGCAATTCTTCGGTATTATATGGAAATTTCTTGATTATAAAAACTGTTGTGAGCAGGAAATTGTTAAATATATGATCGTTCATTCAAAGCAGGGTGATTGATTCCTTTACAGCAAGGAAATAGTTTAAGCATGAAAGTGTAAAGTGTTAGTTTTATGAAATCATTTAATTTGCATCTTTGACCGTCTCAAATATTTGACTGTGGTTGTGACAGTGGTGTTTGTCGATAGGTTTCTGATATTGTTTTCCTTGTTCTTCCTTCTCGTGGAGTGGGGTTATGTGAGTCAGCCTCAGGTTTTCTTGAGTCACATCAGGGCTCAGGCTTTCCGTCCAGAGAATAGCAGTGCCCTTGCTAATGGTAATTAGTATATCCTTAAGAAGACAGCGTTCCGCGTCTCTTTCTGTTGCAGTGTACAATTTTTGGGCATAACGTTAATGGCTTTCTTGATGTGCAGGTGACGTGGCAACCTATACTATAAGAAACATGGGAAGATCTTTGCTGGAAGAGTCACTATGGTCATTTAATGATTACTGGCGTCTGAAACACTGATTCTTGTTTTCTGTAATGGTATTTGTATCCTTTCTTGGTCTCAGTGGCTTATATTAAAATGTGAATGTGTGTTTGGTCTACTTCGGTAATGGCTCTTTGCCCATCTTTTTTTCTTGAGTTTCGTATTAAAATTCGATCCTTGTTCATCAGATAACTTACTGCTCGCTATTTAATAAGGGCAAGCTTTTTCTTAAATTTTTTTGTCGTCTGATGATACTGCTCTCGCACTGGTCGGATATGGGGCTCCCGACCATCTAGGGAGCAGCCGACATTTTTCTAGTTCCCTGATATTAAACCTTCCAACCCGGCATTCCTCTTTCTTGCCCATTGTTTTCAGTGGAATGTACTGTGTGCCAGCGTATCTGCATCCTTAAATGATACGAATAAAAGCGTTTTAAGATATTTATGCTCCTGTATATAGTACATTATAGTAGTACAATGCCTCAGACGGTAGAGGGATATCATCAAGAGTTTCATCCAACAAATTTTTTTTCATTAACCCAAGTTAGATGAGCCAAACTTTCCCCCAGTTTAAACGTGTTAAAGAGCATGATATATGAGTACCAACGGTAGGCGAGTGTGGAATATGGAATGTGGCCAGCGCCGCTGGGAGGTCTCCTGAAGTCGAGGATCGCAGTTCTTCCATCTGTTTTGGTGTAAGATCGTAACGAGAATCTCATTAATCACACAAATTAAAGATTGTCTTAATAGAACAGATGAACCGCTTCGAAGTATCAAGTTACCTTTTCAAAGAAAAAAAAGAGAACATGGAAAGGTGATAGAATAACTAGAAAATTATGGTATCAGACCAATAGTCAAATTGCTTGAAGTAATAAACGAATTGCTGAACGTTATAAGTGGTCGTGAAAATGAAGCTGCACAACTGCTTCACTTTCCCATTGGAAAAAAAAAAAACACAAAGCAATATCTCAACTGTCGAAACAGAAGTTGAGCCGACGGACAGCACTCGGACGGAGAGAGTTGCTGCAGGCTATGCGGTGTCCAGGTCCTGGTGAATTGTTTAAGACCCGCTTTTATAATCAGTCCAAGATCATGATTTAGGAATTATTACTCAATATAATAATCAAAATAACCTTTTTTTATTAGAATTTGGCATGTATGATCATCACTGCTTAGTGATGGGTTCCGGACAAATATTATTAGTCCTGAAGCTACGTTTTTGGGGCGAAGGTTCCCTGTCGACCCCGCTGGTCCGCTTTTCTCTGGTTATCCTCAGAATATCGGGCAGAACTGCTGTCAAGGAATAAGCATTTCCATACGGAAGCCATTTAGTTACAGTAGCACTCAAAATCATGTGTCCAAATATAGCTCAAAAGATATGATTCGGCGAATCATAGTGCCACCTGGAGAGAGAGAGAGAGAGAGAGAGAGAGAGAGAGAGAGAGAGAGAGAGAGAGAGAGAGAAAGGCGAAGTATATTATCCCTAGCCACAGACTTTGAGGCTGTGGTCCTGTTATTTTGGAAATTCTTTCGGTGAAAACTTAAAGTGAGATTATATAAAGATTTTGAGATACTGCTGCTCTGGCTCTGACGCTTCTCGGCCCATCACCTGGAGTTTACATTTTTATTTTACTTCCGGGTCAGGTTCCGGGGGTAAATTTGCAGTTGTGATAAACTTCCGGAGGATTAAGTTGATGGCACAGATATTCTAAAGATGTGTGTGTGTGTGTGTGTGTGTGTGTGTATGTGTGTGTGTGTGTGTGTATGTATGTGTGTGTGAGCCTATTTTTTTTTTTTGCTTATATAATACATATGATATTCATATATATGGAAGCTTAGGTGCTTGACCTATACCATCTGTAACATGGAAACTATTCTAGTACATTGTAATTTTTCCAGATGGCTTTTCCAATTCTCTGAAAACCAAACAGTAACAAATCTCTGCGTCTCAGCTTCATATAGCATTCTGTTTAGCAGACCCAGCGAGAGACACCACCTTAACAGGCCTAACTAAAAGACGCACACGACCATCAGTAGTCTCAGCTAAAGGCACCACACCATCAATAGCAACGCAACTGAAGACGCAACCACATCACCAATAGACCCAGCTTAAGACAGTACACAACAACCACTAGGAGCAGACTCGTCTTAAGACACCACACAAGCACCACTTGAAGACCCAGCTTGAAAGAGCATACCACCTTCAGGAGACCCACGTAAAGACACCACCACATCACCAACAGACCACCACTAGCAGAACCAGCTTAAGACGTCACCACATCACCAGCAGCGGAGCCAGTTAAAGACACCACCAGGGGACCCATCTAAAGACACTACCACACCACCACCACCACCACCACCAGCAAACCCAGCTAAGGACAACCCTCCCCCACCACTACCCAGAAATAAAACCTGAAGGGGACCTTACTTTCCAAATATCCATGACCGACAATCCAGACGCTGCAGCGACAAAAGAATTCCAGCCGGACCCGGGAATTTGGACCAAGGAAGTTAGACGACGTGCTGGGTGTGAGAAGTGAGGCGGACCAGAGGTGACACAGACACCCTCGCTTCAAGAAGACAGACAGCAGACGAAAGATTGTTTCCGTCTTTAATGAGAATTTGTCTGTGTCGTCTGTTGCCAGTTTTTTTTTTTCTTTTTGTATCAGGATACGCACAAAAGCGATGCGAAATGTTTCTTTTTGTGCTTCTTTTTTCTTGAATACTTTGTCCGTAAACGCTTTTTTGTATGTAATACTGTTTATTCATCCACGACTTTCTTTTTAAAGATTAGAATCTAAACTCTGTAAGACAGTCAGGTGCTGGTGTGGGCGACATCTGGAAAAGGAAATTATTCCCATTTTTTATGTCTCCGGCGTAGCCTGCCAGACTCTTACAGATTGCGTTTTCCTTCGTCCGTCGTCCGTCCATCCGTCGTCTTCGGTTGTCAGTCTTTACCCTGCAACTTAACTTCGGTCAAACTTGATAATTTCAAGTTGCTTACTCTTGGAAATTTACATAGTTGTTTCCCAGCACTTTAGAGAACTGGGTGGCATAAGGCCCATAATTATAGTTCGAATTTTGCTTGAGTTATATCCAACATAAAAAGGCCTGACTTGAAACTTGACCTGGCTCGTAAAGAAAATTCCAGCTTTTGACATGGAACTTAATACGGATGCTTTAATGTCGCCTGCGTAGCATGGCAGACTCTTAGGGTAGCCTTTATCGTTGTCTTTGTTGCTCGTTGTCTTCATCCGTCGTTTTCGTTGACAGTCTTCTTCGTTGTCCGTCGCCATTGTCGTCCGTCAAGGGAAGCCACACTTTAACCTGAAACGTAGATTTGGTCGTAACATTAAAAAATTCTAAATCAGATACTAAAGAAATTTTATTCATTTTTTTCCCCAGTATCCAAAGTAGTGAATGGCATAAGACCCATAGTTTCTTGCTTGGATTATGCTGGAGTTTTGCTTTCTATGATAATTTAACCTTGAGACATAACTTGGCTCATGAAGAACATTCCGCCTTTCAACATTGATCTTAATACACGTTTTTTCTTTTCTTTTCCAAACAATATTTCTTCCCATTCCTTTTTCCACTCCCAATAAATATGTTGCAGTGCAGACGACACAAGATGTACCCTGGAACTTTCTTACAGTTTTATGCGAAAAGGGTAGCTGACTTTCCACTCTTTTTATTTATGTATTTAAAAAGTTCAGAAAATTTCAAAGCATAAACTAAACCTGGGACATAGACTGTAAGAGACTCGTAATTATACGTTTTATTATACTGGGAACAGTTTTCTCTCAGGCTTTCCGTATAACTAAATCAGCTTTTGATTCTGTTAAAAGTTAACCTTCACTTATTTAAGAGTTCTGATGTACTCCATAAGAAATGAGACGATCACCCTCGCTGAACGCAGGAATAAGACGTTTGAATTGCGTCCATCGAAGTGCACGATGAAAGACGTATAAAAGTGTAAACGTCCGTATTAACATGATCAGCAACAAATTCCCATGATTTTTAGACGGTGGGTCGAACAATGAAATGTCTAAAGGAGATTAGAGATGTTTAAACTGTTTTCAAAATAAGTTTAAAGTGTTCGTTTTTTTCAACCCATGGAGGTCAGGTGCCCCTCATTGTATCGGTAGTGGGGTTTCTTTAATTCAGTGGTACGCAGCCTGGGGTCCATGGAACTCCAGATGTCTAAGGTGAGAGTTCAAATGTTTCAAGAAAATCTGAGAAAACTGATATATTTTCCGTCCTGTGCGGGCTAGATGATGCCTTTGTAACCATTACCACAGGATGATTTCCGTGCTAATGCAGTGGATATGCTTATGTTATACGAAGGGGCGAAAAATGAGTGAAAATGCTTGTCGGTCGAAAAAGAAAAATATTATCCTCTTTCTGAATAAGTCTCTCCGTCCGTCAGTCACCTGGTAATATATAAACGGAACTTGTCTCGCTTTCCGAGTTACCACCAGCCTGTATTTGAAAAATAAAAGCAGCTAGAGTTAACTTGTAAAAACATTTTTTATTTAAACCTTTTTTCCAGATATACTCGGGATAGCAAAGCAAGGGGCTAATCATGTGAGTCAAATTTATGTGAGCTGTCAAAAATGGACATCGAAATGAGGATGTTTTCTTCTGCCTCTGATAGGAATATTTTTTTCTTATTACTTTTTGGATTATTGAGGGAAAATGGAGGGGGTGCACCGTTATTCTTAAGGTCCTCCAGTGGGAGAATTACAGAGGAGGGATGGAAACCACTGTTTGAATTAAACACTTGACTCGAAGACCATTCTTATTGGGCTCCAAGCTACGCTTCAATTAGTAGCAGGGAAAGGATTAACTCCTTTGGAATGAGAAGTTCATCGACAAGAGTGAGCTCCTTTAGTCGCTAACATAGTGCAACCTTGTCAAAGGTACTACTGTTCAGTATCGGTGTAACCTAATGTAGGCGAAGTCCGGTAACACCTGGAGTTCCTTTTTAAAGAGAAGTCATCATGCGATCATCAGGACTTTACTTATATTTCTGTTCAGTGATATTGTAAGTCCGTGAAATTGATTTATTTTTACTCTTCACAGGAAAAACGAAATTTACGAAGTACATTTTTTTTGTTTGTTTAGGCAAGGCAAGTGACCAATCCAGTGATGGAGCACTGGTATTAGGTGTAGGTCAGTTGAACAAGCCTGTTCTACAGGAGATATGTTGGAAGAGCAAGGTTTGATGGGTAAATTATTATAGAGAAATGTTAATCAGGATGCGGGACATTGTAGAAGGTACAAAGCGTGGGGAAAAAGAAACTATTAGTTAAATTCTCCAACGTAACCTTGTGGAAAAATTACATGCAACTAAGAGAGAGATGTTTTATTTATTTTAATCTGTATTTGCGTAACATCAAGTAAGTCTATTTCCTATCTATATTTTTCTAACTATTTACCGTCCAGGGAAGTTCTGTCTTGAGTCCGCACCGTCTTGTACCCTCCGTTTTCGTAGGCTTAAGACAGCAGCCGCCCAGGGGATGTACTCCCGTCCTGACTCAGAGGTATCAGAGTGGCGCCCAGAACCATCTGACAGCCCTCGTGTCAGGATTTCAGGTGTTACTCTGTGTCTTATTAAAACTAAGACTACCCGGCTAGAAGCCGTATCTTTATCTTACATCCACCACACTCCTAGCCGCCGCCCCCCTCCCACCTCTCCCCTTTCTTTTCTTGTCTTTACACTTTTCCTTTATCTTTTTCGCTACAGATATTTTCCATACTTTTCTGCATTCAGAGCCTAGCCTTGATGAGACTCCTGTCCATGACTGGAGACTTTGACATGAAAAAAAAAAAGGAAAACTTAAGTTTGAAAGACAGACGTCAGGTTCCGAGGACTGCAGTGACGTGTGGTGGCAGAGGCTGCATGAACTGGAGGACCGCCACTGTGGATCTCACTGCTGTTGGGTCGCCTGGTAAACAGAGATCGGTGCGTCGATGTCACAGAAGATAGAAGTGCAAGAGGAGAGGAGAGGATTATCTCAGTTTCCCAGATGTATATGGAAACGTATATTTCTGTCATGTGATGTGAATTTTCAATCGTTTGTCTTATATATATATATATATA
>JAYMFT010265690.1:0-10701 GCA_038088735.1 Panulirus argus
TATTATTATTATCATTATTATTATTATTATTATTATTATTATTATTATTATTATTATTATTATTATTATTATTATTACTATTGTAATTATCATTATTATTATCATTATCATTATTATTATCGTTATTATCATTATCATTATTATTATAATCATTAGTATCACTATCATTATCTATTCATAATTACCCCACTACCAGTTTCTATGAAAGATCTCTGGTGTTGCCCAGGATCTGTTTTAAAGGCTCTTGCAGCCTAAGGCTGGGCTACTTCCAATAGCAGGGAAGTGTAAGCTACTTTGGTGTCAGAAGTTCTTTAATGAGACTGTTCTCCAAATGATACATCGTCGCAGTAAGTCACTAATCACTCGCGGTGTAACCTTTTGCAGGCGAACTTGGTAACTTATCATCATATCATCATTCATTTACATAGATTTTCGGCATCACACGGGTGAGCGAGGTACCACAGAGAACATATGACTAAGCCTTAGAGGATAAAAGATTCACATTTGGCTCCTTCCTTTGTTCTTTTTTCTAGAAAGTAATACAGGAGGGAAGATTTCCAGCCTCCCTATCTCTATGGATAACTCATCATTATCAATATCATTTTTCGTGATTCTCTTTTCTACTTCATTGCCATTTCCCACATTAATGAGATAGCGCTAGGAACAGAAAAAAAAAGACAACATTCACTCACGTCCATTCTCTAGCTTTCATGTGTAATGCAACGAAACCACAGCTCCCTATCGACAACTAGGCCCTCAGACCTTGCCATAGTTCCTCCTTGCGTTTCACTTGCTCTGGTTCAGTCCAATGACAGAGCGTCGACCCCTGTATACTACATCGTTCTAATCCACTCTATTCCTAGCACACAAAACATCCTCCTGCATGTTCAGGCCCCAATCTTTCAAAATCTTTACTCTCCTTCCTTCCTTATCCCTCCACGTCATTCATATATCCTCTTCGTCAACCCTTCCTCACTCATTTACTCCATATGTCTAAACATTTCAGCATACCCTCGTCAGCTCACTCAACCGCACTCTTTTTTACCACAACTCTCTCTTATCCATCTATTACTTTCTCGATCAAGCCAATGCACACCACATATTGTCCTGAAACATTTAATTTCCAGCTTATACACCCTCCTCCGCACTTCCTCATCTATAGCCCATGCTTCGCATCCATGCAGCATTGTTGGGATTACTATACCTTCACACGTACCCATTTTCGGATTCCCAGATAACGACTTCTCTTTCCACACATTCTTCAGTGCTCCCATTACCTTCACTACCTCACCTATCCTATGACTCACTTCCGCTTCCGTGGTTCCATTTGTTGTTATGCCCACTTTTAGGTATCTAAAACACTTCAATTCATCCATATTTTCTCTATTCAGACTCTCACCCTAACTAACTTTTACTTTACCCTACTAAACCTAATAATCTTGCTTATAATCGATTTTACTCTCAACTTCCCACTTTCACAAGCTCTTCCAAACTCAGTCACCAACTTCTGCAGTTTCTCACTCGAATCTGCCACGAATACTATGTCATTAGCAAACAACAACTAAATCACTTGCCAGGTCCTCTCATCCCCAACAGACTGCATGGTCACCCCTTTACCCAAGACCCTTGCATCTACCTCCTTCACCACCCTATCCATAAACAAGTAAAACAGTCATGATTATGACATCACACACCCCTGCCGCAGACCAACCTTTACTTGGAACCATTCACTCGCCTCTCTTCCTATTCGTACACATGCCTTATACCCTTGATAAAAACTTCTCACTGCTTCTAGCAGCTTTGCACCCACACCATATATTCTTAAGACCTTCCCCAAGGCCTTATTATTACCAATCATATGTGTTCTCCAGATCCATAAATGCCAAATACAAGTACTTCCTTTTCTTCAAAGTATTCATCATACACATTCTTTGAAGAAAAGCCTGATTCACATATCCCCCACCACATATGAAGCCACATTTGTTCGTCAGAGGTCAGTAGTCAGTGGTCAAGGTCGACGTGTCTCTGGGTAGCTACCGAAGTGAGGCATACTACCTACCTGACTGACGAGCTAGTACCTAGGGTATTTCTCTTTTATTTTATGTGTTCAAGTGTTTTTTTGCGGTACATAATCGCTACTTAGGAGGATTTCAAACTTAGAGGGAAAGGTGGAAGCCTTGAGTGAGGAAAACTGTAGTCTTCGCTCTAAGCTTGAAACCTCGGGTGTCGTATATAGTATAACACCTGAAGAGAACAGCGGTTCAGTGGTGGCAGATAACAGTGGATCGGCTGAAAGCAGTGGTTCGGGTTGGACTGTGTTGGCCAGTGAGGAGTCTCGTATGAGGCTCAAGAAAACCACCCATCCATCAACACAGCGACAATACTACAATTGTTTTTCCCCGCTAGCACAAGGAACAGGGGATGATGAGGTGGTAGCTGAAGAGGAAAGAGGAGGGGCAGACGCCAAATCCCTGCCCCAAGGTAACATTCTAGTCGTCGGGGACAGCCAGGTTAGGTACTTGGATAGGGCTTTTCGTGATAAGGATAGAAAAAATAGGATGAGGGTATGTTACCCTGGGGCGGGGATAGGTGATGTAGTGGATAGGCTGGACGACATCTTGTCCGGAAATGGGGTCAAACCCATTATCTGCCTGAGTGCAGGAAACATTTATGTCGCCAAGTGTAGGAGTGAG
This sequence comes from Panulirus argus, assembly GCA_038088735.1. Lineage (NCBI taxonomy): Eukaryota > Metazoa > Arthropoda > Malacostraca > Decapoda > Palinuridae > Panulirus > Panulirus argus. Next base: position 2,694 of record JAYMFT010265690.1, read on the forward strand.
GGGATGTTAGCCAAGCATAGGGAGAACATAGACAGAATTAGGCAAAAGGGAGGGATCCATATCGTATGTGGTGTCTTGCCGAGAAGGGGGTCGTTGGGGAGTGGTTTTCTCGGGCAATTAGTGTCAACTTGGGGTTGGCGTCATATTGCGGGAGGAGGGGCGTCCCCTTCCTAGAGCAATGGAACTCCTTCTATGGCAAGGATTCTGTGTATGCTAGGGATGGGGTACATTTGAGGATGAGAGTTGTTCAGTTTGCTAGGTGTTTGGAACGGGAGGTTTCAGGGATCTTTTTACGTAAGATGGTTTGGGTCAAGGAACGAGAGTCAGGGGTCAGGGATAAAGAACATAAATGCCAAGAAAAGCCTAGTCAAGGTAGTACTAAGAATTACAAGAAAAGGAAAGGAGGTAATGTAGGAAATTATATAGGACTTAATGAAGTTGAGGTGGGAGGACAGTTAGATAATAGTGACCACAAGGAAATAAGATTCTATATAATGAAGGATGTGAATAGGAAGGAGAATGAAATGTTCGTTCCCGAATTTCGTAAGGCCAACTTTGCGGGGCTACGTAGATATTTTGCTTGTGTTGATTGGATGGAACTAAATGAAGGTAGGGTGAGGTCAGCCGGTGTGGAGTTCGGTCAGTCAGATGACTCTGATCAGCTTAACGGTGGTGTCAGATCAAGTGTGGGTGAGGCAGGGGAGACCATTAATAGCGTGGAAGTTTCCGTAGAAAGGTTCCAGACAACTATGAAGAAGGGGACAAGAATTCAATATTCCATATAGGTAGTAGAGGACTATCAATAATGACCCAAAATGGTTAAATGATAGAATAAAACACCTTATAGGGCAGAAAAAGGGGGGGAACACAGTTTACCGATCAGCTAACGCAGATTAGGAGAATGATAAAGTCAGAGATTAGGAAGGCTAAGAGAAACTACGCAGTTAAGATAAATAACGAAGCAAAAAAACAATGCCAAGGGATTTTTTCAAATGTACAGAACGAGGGTTAGGGAGAAAATTGAACCTATCAAATCGCATTCTGGTAGATTAGTTGATAGTGAGATTGAAATGTGTAAAGTGTTAGATAATCACTTCATATCAGTATTTACGCAGGAGAAGAATACAAACATTCAAATAAATTTGATATTTGAAACAAACAGAACGATTAAAAGTAAACAAGAGTCCAGGGCCAGATGTTATTTATGCGAGGGTCTTGAAAGAATGTAAGGAGGAAGTAAGTGATCCTCTTTTAGATATATTTAAACAGTCTCTGAAATCAGGCGTAGTTCCTAAACAGTGGAGGACAACAAGTGTCTTTCCCATTTCTAAGAAAGGGGATAGATCCGTTGCCGCTAATTATCGTCCTATCAGCTTAACATCTATCGTGGGAAAATTTCTTGCATCAATTATAGCGGACAAAATACGGGAACACTTGGAGAAACATGATCTCATTAAGGATTCACAACATAGTTTTACAAAATGGAAGTCATGTCTCAGTAACCTTCTCTCCTTCTTTAACAAAGTATTTGAAACTGTTGATCAGCGAAAGAGTTATGATATTGTTTACTTAGACTAAGTAAGGATTTTGACAGAGTACCTCATGAGCGTCTGCTCAGAAAAATTGCGGCACACGGCATCAGGGGTTGTGTATTTAATTGGATTAGAGAATGGCTCACTGACAGACAACAGATGGTATGCATCGACGGAGTTACATCGGACCAGGGCTATGTAGCCAGTGGTGTTCCTCAGGGATCAGTCTTGGGACCGCTCTTGTTCCTTATATATATTAATGATTTAGATATGGGAATAACCAGCGACCTGAGTATATTTGCCGATGATACAAAAATAGGTGCCGTAATAAACTCAGGTGAAGATTCAGTGAAATTGCAGAGGGACTTAGGTAGATTATCAGAGTGAGCAGGTACATGGAAAATGGAATTCAATATACATAAATGCAAAACGCTTTGTGTGGGTAAAGACAAGAAAACTAATTACAAAATGGACAATATTGTTATTGGTAAAACAGAATGCGAGAGAGATTTAGGAGTATTTGTGTGCAAAGAACTTAAGCCTCGGCAACAATGTATTAAAGTGCGTAATAAGGCTAATAGGGTGTTAGGGTTCATTGGTAGGACTGTTAGCAATAAAACTCCTGGAGTATTATTACAACTTTATCTTGCGTTGGTGAAATCACATTTGGATTATTCAGTACAGTTTTTGGGCTCCATACTATGCAGTTGATATAGATTATTTAGAGAGAGTACAGAGGCGAATGACAAAAAATGATCCCTGGAATTAGAAACCTCACGTATGAAGAAAGGTTAAAAAGGCTGAATTTACACTCATTTAAGAGGAAGGTTAGAGGGGATATGAATGAAGACTTTGAATAGGTTAAGGGCATTAATAAAGGTGACATGAATAAAGTTCTTAGAATGGCACTATCGGATAGGACAAGAAATAATGGATTTAAATTAGAAAAAAAAAATCATTCAAGTTGGATTTGGGTAAATATTGGTTCGTGAACAGGGTAGCAGATTTATGGAATAAGTTGCCAGGTACAGTAGTGGAAGCTAGGTTTCTAGGTAGCTTTAAGCGAAGGTTGGATGTATTTATGGGTTCAGTCGATTGGTTGTAAGGTGGACAGACTCAGAAACTGCCTAGCATGGGCCAATAGGCCTCTTGCAGTGTTCTCACTTCTTATGTTCTTATGTTCTAACATCGTTTCCCTCCCATTTTGATGCTTATTACATGCCTTCACCCTCTCAATTACTACTTTTCAATACAAAGTACCAATTGTACTCAACAAACTTATACCTCTTTAGTTTCAACACTCGAATTTGTTCCCATTTGTCTTCATACAGTGGCACTATGCATGCATTCTGCTAATCCTCAGGCACGTCACCATGTTCTATACATACATCTGAAATCCTAATCAACCAGTCAACAACACACTCTTCCCCTGTTTTAACAAATTCAACTGCAATACCATTCACTTCAGCCGCCTTGCCACACTACACTTTACGCAAACCTTTCACCAGCTCTTTTCTCTTGACCACACCACGCTCCATGACTCTCACTTCGCACACGACCCCAAACCAAACATTACACCTGCCACTCGACGGTCCCTTAGAGTAGTCACTCCATCTCCTTCTCACTTCATCACTATCTGTTACCACTTCCGCATTTGCCCCCTTCAACGATGCTCCCATTTGTTCTCTTTTTTTTTTTTTTTGTTCAGTTTGTACCTCCTTCCAAAATTATTTATTCTCCCTGAAGTTTACTTATATTTTTTCACCCCAACTCTCTTTTGCCCTCTTTTTCAACCCCTTGCACCTTCCTCTTGACCTGCTGCTTTCTCTTAAACATCTACCCATTTGCACTCCTTCCCCGGAAGTACAGCCAATATACCTCTATTTTCTCTTTCACTAATAGCATTACGTCATCATCTCACCACTCACTGCCTTATCTAACCTGCCAGCCTCCCACTTTTTGCATGACACAGACATATATGGCACATGCCAACACTGCTTCCCTAAATACCTACCGTTCCTCGCCCACACCCCTAGCCTCGTTTACTCTCAACTTCGCCGTTCTTCACTGTCTTTCCTAGTATTTTTCAGACAAGTCTCTTTTCCAATTTCACTTACCTTCACCACTCTCTTCTCACCCATAAAGTTTCCTCTTTTCCGAAAACCTCCACAAATCTTTACCCTCGCCTCCATAAGGTGAAGATACTGTAACACAAAATTCATAATTTTTGTTTTCAACACAAGAGAAAACACTGGTTTTTGACCGATTCTTATTTGCTGAATCCAAAAATGGCTATCAAAATTATACAGGCCTTCAGTATTTCATGCTGAGCATCAACTGATTGCAAAGCGTTATGTACATTTTTTACAGATAAATGCAATAGCCAAAGACAAATAATTCAATAAACCCTGAATACAGTTTATTCATACTTATTCACAGTAAATACAGCATAACAATAAGGATCATATACAACTGGTACAGAAAAGTGAATGCTGTAATCCATAATTGCAAATTATTCATGCTTATTAACAATAATGACACCATAAGAAAAAAGTGAGTATATAACTGCTAAAAAGATACATTGAAGGCAATAACCCATGAAGTACATATGTTAAATAAAACTTAAGAACCATTGTATATGTAATTAGAAAGTGATGTATTGTACGTGATTTTCTTTTACATCAAGTTAAAGTTTCTCTTTGCAGTAAACAGCAGTAATCACCTGTCATCCCAGGAATGTATTTGCCCTGATACCTGCACTCCTGTTGAAAACGTTCACCTTGCTCGTCGCTCACACCGCTCAAATTTTCTGGGAAAAACTCCCTGAGAGAGTGCAAGAAATGCATTTTTAGTGACATGCGACATCCCATTACTCTATAGTTATCAAAGCATATTGCAAACAATCTGTAGTTTTCTGATTTGTTGTTGCTAAGAAATCCTTTCACAAGCTTTCTAAATGGCTTCTAAGCAGTTAGTTCAATATTTGATAGTTCTCGCTCTTTCTTTTTTCAAAGAGAACGTTGCGAATTTGAGGACTAATATAAATGTCCTCATTCACTTTTGCATCACTCAGTTCAGGAACCTTTATTTTCAAATACCGAAACGTTTCACCTTCTTTATCAAAACTTTAAACAAAGTTTTTCGTCAGTTCAAGTCTTATTTGTAATGGTGGAAGGAGTATAATGTCAGGGTTTACTCGGGGTTGATTTCGAACACATTTTCCTCCAGGTAAATGTGCTTCTCTTGTTGGCCACTGCTGAACTTGATAGTGATCCTTGGTAGCCCTGCTGTCCCATGAACTCAGAAAACAGCAGTTTTTGGTTACCCCACTTTGCATTTCCACAAGCAACCCAGTCACTTTCAATTCACCACAGATTTTCCACCCGTATTGACTGTACCTGAGTACGTGTCAGATTAACTCTACGTTGTCGTATGATTTTTCCATAGATAATGCATATGCTGTGGGAACTGATGACTTTGTTACCTTTATGCAGAGGAACAGCCTTCAGACTTACTTTGGAAGTTACTTTGGAAGAATCGATAACCAGACGCCACCTATCAGGGACATGTTCATCACCACGCTCAAGCATTAAACCATTAACATCTTTACAAGCTTTTCTTAGGGTCAAAGATACTTGATAGCTGTTGACAACGGTTGCGAAATACTATTTTCGTACCTGGAGCAAGCAGATTTAATTCATTTAATCATGAGGCTAGCAGCTCAGCTTCGTCCTTTCAGAGATTTAACCCTCGTACTAAATCGCATAGGTCTGACTGAGTGATGAGGTGTAGAGCAGCTTGATTATGTGGCTCATATGCGTCACCTGTATTTTTTGCCAAATCTTCTTCATGAGAGTCACTATGGGCTACCATCTCCTCTCACTTGGTCGGCGGAACTGGAACTGGGTGAATGAAATACTGGCTTCATAACAGATAAAATGATAGCATATTGTATTTCGTGTTTTGTCTTGTTGGAAAATCCAAAAATCTTCCTCATTAATTGTCTGTCATGGTCGTTTTGCTCTCTCCAAACTATGGGCACTGCAGAAATAATCCTCTTGCATATTTTGGCCCCGAACGCTCAAAATCATTTTCACTCCATCCTCCCACCTCTAATTTGGTCCCCCGGTTCTCCTTGTTCCCTTCACCTCAGACACATATATCCTCTTTATCAACGTTTCCTTACTCATTTCTTTCCGTGTGTCCAAACCATTTCAGCACACCCTCTTCTGCTCTCTCAACCACACTCTTTCTATTACCACACATTTCTCTTACTTTTTCATTACTTACTTGATCAAACCATCTCACACGACATATTGACCTTAAACATTTCATTTCCAACACACCCTCCCTCCTTCCGCACAGTCTTATCTGTAGCCCATACCTCGCAACCATATGATAATAATAGGACTACTATATCTTCACACATACCCATATCCGGATTTCCAGATAACAATCTGTCTTTCCTCACATTTTCAAGTTCTGCTCTCACCCATCCTTTGACTCACTTCCATTTCCATGGTTCCATTCGCTGCCAAGTCCACTACCAGATATCTAAAACTTTTCACTTCCTTCAATTTTTCTCCATTCAGACTATTATCCTAACTAATCTGTTCCTTAGCTCTGGTTTTATTCACACTTACTCCCAGCTTCTTCCTTCCACACACCCTTTTAAACTCAGTCATCAACTTCTGCAGTTTTTCACTGGAATCTGACACCATTGTTGTATCTTCAGCAAACAACAACTGATTCACTTCCTAGGCCCTTTCATTCCAAGCAGACTGCATAATCGTCCCTTCTCCAATATATTTACGTCTCTCACCACTTCATCCGACAAACAAATTAAACAACCATGGGGACATAAAAAACCCTGCTGCAGACCAACCATCACTTGGATCTATTTACTCTCCTCTCATCCTACTCGTACACATGCCCTACACCTCTGATAAAGCTTCTCACTGCTTCTAGCAGATTTCCTTTCACACTGTATTTTCCTAAGATATTCTACTATACATCTCTGTCAATCCTATCATATGTTTTCTCCAGATACATAAATGCCACATAGAAATCTGTTTGTTTCTCTATGCATTTCTTACACACATTCTTCATTGCAAACACTTGATCCACACATCCTCTACCACTTCTTAAACCACACTCTTCCTCCCCAATCTCATGCTCTGTACATGCTTTCACTCTGTCAATCACCATCTTCCCATACAACTTAACAGGTACACTCAACAAACTTATATCTCTGTAGTTTGAATACTCACCTTTATCTCCCATGCCTTTATACAGTGGCACTATACATGCATTCTGGCAATCTTCCATACATACACTGAATGTCCTAACTAGCCAATCAGCCACCCGCTTTCTTTATAAATTCAACAGCAGTTCCACCCACTAAAGCCGCCTCGCCACATTTCTTCTTCCGCAAGGCTTTCACCACCTCACTTCTCTACACCAAACCACTCTCCGTGGCTCTATATCAGCCACCCTATCATGAAACATATTCAACAGACCTTCTAAATACTCACTCCTTTTTTCCCACTTCATCACTACCTGTTGCCACATTATATATGTCCCCTTCACCAATGTTTCTTTTCATTCTCTTATTTTTAGCATACTATTAATCTCTTTCCAGAACATCTTATTCTGCCTGTAATTTGCTGATACTCACTCAACACAGCTCTCATTTGTCGTCGTCTTTAACCGCTTCACCTTCTTCTCGATCCCCTGCCGCTTTCTCTTATACATCCCCGTAAGTACCACCCAGACGCCTACCTTTTCCTTTTCAATTGCAACTTTACTGCTTCATCCCAGCACTCACTGCCCTTCCAGTCTGCCCACCTCCTACCTTGCGTAAGCCACATGCGTTTCTTACCCATGAAATCACTGCTTCTCTAAATACTTCTCTCTCCTCACCGCATTCCCCTTACATCATTTACTCTTTGTGACCTTTTGCCATTTTACGCTCAGTCTCTCTTGATGTTTCCTTATACAATTCTCTTTTCCAATTTTACTTACTTTCACCACTCTCTTCTCATTAGTATTCTTTCGTCTTCTCCGAAAACCTCTACAAATATTTACCCTTACCTCTACAAAATAGTAATCACACATCACACCACCTTGCTCTCTTGGTACATCTGTATCCAAAAGTCTGCCTTTTATACGTTTATCATTTAAGATGCAATCAAATAGTGCCCGCTGACCATCTCTTCTCACATATCTATACTTCGGTATGCCCCTCTTTTTAAACCATTATTTCTAGTCAGAGTCCTTTTTCAGCACAAGTTCACAAGATGATCACCATTTCCGTTCATATCATTATTATCATTATTATTATTATTATTATTATTATTATTATTATTATTATTATTATTATCATTATTAATGTTATTACAATTATTACTATTATTATTATTATTATTATTATTATTATTATTATTATTATTATTATTATTATTATTATTATTATT
>JAYMFT010265701.1:0-10701 GCA_038088735.1 Panulirus argus
GGAGGAGGAGGAGGAGGAGGAGGAGGAGGAGGAGCAGCAGCAGCAGCAGCAGCAGCAGCAGCAGCAGCAGCGCCTTATTACAGTTCCTGCTCGAAAATACTTCACCATTAATCCTGCACGTATAGATGGACATTATGAAGATCGTTCGCATCCAGTGAAGGAAGTAAACACGCGTAGCACAGGACTCGAGGTGTTCCAAACCTGTGGCAAACTATGTTCCTTTTCGCTCCGTCTCACCCACACAATCTGCAGAAACACACATCATCATCCTCAGTAAGACTGCCTAGGATCCTAAAACTGCTTGCTCAGTGCAGGAAGACGATGACCTCCACAACTCAACCCAATTTGTTGTTTCTGTGAAATTATTTGGCCACGAACAGCTTCGAGGCCAGAGCGTGACTGACACAAGAAGGGAGGAAAAACATAAAGAGAGAGGGTGAGTAAAAATGCGAGAGTAACAGTGTTAAGTGTTACAAAGAGTGAAGAACAACAATAGGGACACCGTTCACGTCAGGAAGTAAAAGACTTGATTATAATGAGGGCAAACTAAGACCAGTCATAAACACGGAGGGTGCAAGATGGTTCCAGGCACACCTTCAACAGCCTTAAGTCAAGGAAGGCGGTGCCTCTCTTGGTGGCTGCTGTCCATAGCCTATGACCTATACCGGGACAATCCCGAGTCGAGAACACGGCACAGAGCCACAGGTCATAAATAAACACACTGGACCACCATTAAGAGCCAGAGGTCATGAGCATACTGGAATACAACAAAAGTCTGGAGTCATGAACAAACACACTAGAACGAAGCCAAATGTCCAGCTTGTGTTCCCTGTTCGGACGTCCTCTGGGGAGAGCGAATAACTCACCCTTGACGTTGGTCTTTGGTGGGCCAGAATACCAGGAGGGCAGCGAGACCTGCAAGGCGTCGTCTTTTCCTACAACAACAAGACATTTCATCTTTCTTTTCCGTAAATTGGTTCCCATTTTCCTAAGAGCTTTCAACTGCAGCATTATATTAAAGAAAGTGAGTAAAAATAGAAGTGGAATCTATCACTAAATCGACAGCTGTGAACTGAATGATCTAATGTGTTTATATTACACTCAGATAAGACGAAGAGTTTTATCAATAATTGAATGAGATTTATGTAATTGAGGAGTCACAATACACGCCAGTATATGTGTCGCTTATACTGTCCGTCAATCACTAGATAAACAGTTGTGGTGAGCAGGACAGCAAATGGTCCCTCGTCACGCCGGTCCAAGCTGTGGATTGAGAGATCCTCAAGCGACTCATTGTCCCTCGACATCTCCAGATGAAGCCCGGTGACGTCTGAGCGACTCTGTTCCTCTCCCATTCGCTCAGTTAGCAATAGATCTGTGGCTTCCATTGTCCAACACGTCCGGCTTCAATTGTCTGTGTAACTGAAACATTTCGAGTCGAGTCTTCCCCTGACTTGCTGGGAGGCGCAGAGCTGCTCTTGTCCAATGGCTCTTCGACAAGATGAAATTCCTCAGAGTCATTTGGTGCAAGGAACCTGTTGAGTGTGTGAAACGTACCTTCGTCGGTATCCTTACGCCCTGGCACAACAGACCCACAATCTAAACTGATCCATGAGTAAATACCTTTACTCACGAAGCGCATACGAGTCTTCAAACCTTTGCCCGTCTTGATGTAAAGCTACCACACTCGCGTGTAACTTAGTAAGCTTTGCGCATGAGGGATGCCTTGCCATCACAACCGAGGGAGGAGTGGAAGGTAGACTAAGGACACTGGAGTTGATGAGACGACTTCACTCGAAAACTGAGGTCGTCAGCCATTAATTACAGATGAAAAGCCTTGTCATCCGGAGTTCAGTCTAAGGTTGAGGTATGACGAGATCTGCATCACTAAAAGGGCTGATTATCTGGTATTTAGGGACTCCACGTATCCATTCAGTAGGACCACATATAGGGCCCTCCCACGGCTGCCATCAAAGCCATAGATAGACAGATAGATGGATAGATAAATAGATAGATAGATAGGTAGATACATGGATGCATAGATGGATAGACAGATAGGTAATTCTATCAACCAAAAGAAAATGGTTCACTTGACACGATGAATGAAGCACCTCAATACAATATGAGTGTGTGTGAGAAACCAGTGGGAGACAAACCTCACCACATTATGAGGGCGTGTGAGGGTCCAGTGAGGGACAAACCTCAGCACATTATGAGGTTGTGTGAGGAATCAGTGAGGGACAAACACACCTTCATAATCTGTTGAGGTTTGTCCCTCACTGGTTCCTCACACAACCTCATATTGTGTTGAGGTTTGTCCGTCAATAATTCCTCACACGCCCTCATAATGTTTTGAGGTTTGTGTCTCACTGATTTCTCACACATTCTCATATTGCATTGAGGTTTCTACCTCACTGGATTCTCACACACCTCATAATGTGTTGAGGTTTGTCCTTCGCTTGTTCCTCACACGCTCTCATAATGGTTTTGTTTTGATCCTCATTGGTAACTCACAGACCTTCATAATGTATCCAGGTTTGTCCATCACTGATTCCTCACACACTTTCATAATGAACTGAGGTTTGTCCCTCATTGGATTCTCACACACCCTCATAACGTGTTAAGGGTTGTCCTTCATTTGGTCCTGACACACTCTCATAATGTTTTTAGGTTTGACCCCCCCTGGTAACTCGGATACCCTCATAATGTGTTGAGGTTTGTCCCTCACTAGTTCCTCACAAACCCTCATAATCTTTTGAGGTTTGTCCCTTGCTGGTTCCTCACACACTCCTATAATGTTTTGAGGTCTGACCGTCACTGGCAACTCACACACCCTCATATTTTTTTGAGATTTTTCAATCACTGGTTCCTCACACACTTTCATATTGTATTAGTGTTAGATCCTCACTGGCTACTCATACACCCTTATATTGTTTTGAAGTTTGTCCTCATCGATTCCTCACACAACCTCATAATGTCTTGAGGTTTGTCCCTCACTGAATCCTCACACGCCCACATAATGTGTTTAGGTTGTCTCTCACTAGTTTCTCACACACACATATTGTATTGAGGTTTATCCCTCACTGGATTCTCACACACCCTCATAATGTGTGGAGGTTTGTCCTTCACTTGTTCCTCACACACTCTCATAATACTTTTAGGTTTGAATTTCACTGGTAACCCAAGCACCCTCATAATATGTCCAGCTTTGTCCATCACTGGTTCCTCACAAACTTTCAAAATGTGTTCAGATTTGATATTCGTTGGTTCCTCATACTCAATCATAATCTGTTTATTTTTGTCCCTCACTGGTTCCTCATACATTACCATAATGTTCTGAGCTTTGACTCTCACTGGTAACTAACACACCCTCATAATAATTTGTGATATGTCCAACACTGGTTTCTCACACACTTTCTTAATGTATTGAGGTTTGTCCCTTACTGGATACTCAAAAACTCTCATAATTCGTTGAGGTGTGTCCTTCACGTGTCCCTCACACACTCTCATAATGTTTTAGGTTTGGTCTTTACTGGCAACTCACACACCCTCATAATTTTTCGAGGTTTGTCCATCACTGGTTCCTCACATAATCTGTTTATTTTTGCCTCTCACTGTTCCTCACACATTCCCATAATGTTTTGAGCTTTGACCTTCACTGGTAACTCACATACCCTTATAATGTTTTGAGGTTTGTCCATCACTGGTTTCTCACATACTTTCTTAATGTATTGAGGTTTGTCCCTCACTGGATAGTCACAAACCCTCATAATTCGTTGAGGTGTGTCCTTCACTTGTTCCTCACACACTTTCATAATGTTTTTAGGTTTTGTCTTTACTGGCAACTCACACACCCTCATAATCTGTCGAGGTCTGTCCATCACTGGTTCCTCAGACAATTGTATAATGTGTTTTGTTCCTCACTGCTTCCTCACATACCCTCATAATCTGTTGGAGTTTGTCACTCATTGGTTCATTACACATTACCATAATGTTTTGAGATCTAACCCTCACTGGCAACTCACAGCCCCTCACAATGTTTTGAGGTTTGTCCATCACTGGTTTCTCACACACTCATAATGTGTTTGGGTTAGTCCGTCTCTGGCTGCTCATACACCCTCATATTGTTTTGAGGCTTCTCTCTCACTAGTTCCTCACACAACCTCATAATGTGTTGATGTTTGTCCCTCACTTGCTCCTCACACACAATTATGATGTGTTGAGATTTGTCTCTCACTGGATTCTACAACGCCCTCATAATGTGTTGATGATTGTCCTACACTTGTTCCTCAAACACTCTCTTCTCGGTGTGTGTGTGTGTGTGTGAGTAACTACTATAAAAGCAATGCTTAACATTATCTTAACAATCTTATTACTTCATGTTATGTCCTCTGGTTTTTCTGTCCCTATATCCTTCGCAAAACTGTTCACTGTTTAAGCCATCAATCTGGATTGAAAAACCCCAAAGGCTTTGATCAGGCCACCCCTCACTCTTCTCTCTTCCAAGCACGGTAATAATAAAGGCCCCTACCCTTACCCCGGTAACTCAATCACCTTAATTCCGTTATCATCTTTGGTGCCCTCCTCTGGACCTTCTCTATCAGCTCTTTGTGCTTCTTTGGTCGAGATGGCACAAACTGGAGATGCATATTCTAGTTTTGTCCTTACGTATGATATGAACAGCTTTTTTTTCACTTTATATTAGCTGAGACGGCACGGGCAACTCAGGCCCTAATCAAGGCCATATCATTAATTGCTTACTGTAATTCTAAAAACTGCTAACAAATAGTTAGGACTGTGGCGACAGGTTATGGTCGAAGGCGACTCTCAAGTCCTCACATGCAAATTTCTGCAGCTTATTACCTACTAAAAAATTATTCATAATGAGGTTACATTTCATGGACCACGTATCAGATTAGCTTTGAGCTTTCACGGCGAGCGAAGAGTCACCTTGAGTGCAGGTTTGTCATAGATAATGAATAGAGAGGAGTAGGCACGTCGAAGAACTTTCTCGTTCCAAACTAGGGTCCACCACTTCACTGCTCCTGCGTGGAGCGCAAAGTCTCGGAGGCTGCGCTAACACTTTAAAAACGGATCCTGACGCTCTATAACACTATCTACCTCCCCACCTACTCATATATACCTATCACGTATACAGTCCTTCTCACACTTAGGCAAAACTTCGTAACTTCTGTATCTTGGTGACTTCTGGAGCGTCGATCTGGAAGGGAAGTTTCCAGCTATCGCAACCCACATGAGTCCAGACTATAACTTCAGAATCCAGCGAGTTTCCAGCGAAACGTGTATAAATAATTCCCCCCAGAGGAAACCACTCTTCGGGCTAGGTTTCACATCGCATTTCTCTCGCTCGAAGTGTCCTAAACATCTTCACTGTACTCCAGGGAATATAGCAAGGAGACTTGGTCTGTCTCAAGAATGGGGACACTTACTCTAGGGGAGTCAGGGCAACATTCCCACAACGTCCCACTCTCCCACATCCTACCAACACTGTGGGAGTATTGCTTCCACATCCTACCAACACTGTGGGAGTATTGCTCCCACATCCTTCCAACACAGTGGGTACAGTACTCCCACACCCTACCAACACTGTGGGTGTATTGCTCCCACACCCTACCAACACTGTGGGTGTACTGCTTTCCACACTCTACCAACACTGTGGGCACACTGACAACCCACTTATCATGTCTTACTACATCTCAAGAAGATAAACTTTACAGAAATATTTCATGGGTTCATCGCTGTAGCCATTCTTTACACCCATCCAGTACTAACCGAGCCCAAAATGGCTTCTCTCCTACACCAGTGCTTATTTCATTAAGTACCGAAGAACATCAATGTACTCTCTCGGGTACAAACTCCATAAGTCAGCAAGTCCGTACAGAAAGCATTAAGTCCTCACTCCTGAGTTACCAGGACTCAGTCCAATCAATGCCTCAGGGAAAGGCAAGGGTTTCTCTCTTGTATGAATCGTTCTCAGTCAACTGGGACAGGAGGAGGAATATGGACAGTCCCTTACCAAATACTGCCCCGTCTCACTCAGCGTATGCCGAAGGGACACCACAGGGCTTCTCCCCTGTACCACTCCGTCTCGGTCAACATTGTACTGCTCCATCTTAGTCGCCATGGGCACCCCATGCGTCCCATTCCCTCATCGATACTATCCCATACATCCCATATATCCCATTCCTTTACCAATCCCATCCCATACATCCCACGTGTCCCGTTCCTTCACCAATCCCATCCCATACATCCCACATAACCCATTCCTTCGTTACGTCCTTTCACGGCAACAAAAAAACACCTCAATCTATCCCACCCCTCCCTCCTCCTTCTCATTGAACCCAGACTTCCTCTTCGTCTATCCCCCTCAGGCCAGCAGCTCTCTCCCACGCTAAGCGACAGCCGCCCCAGCAGGAGCAGCTGTGTGTGTGTGTGGGTCTTACGGGCACTGAGCGAGGGAGTTTAGCCAGCGGCAGGCGGCCCAGGCAGAGCAGACCAGAACCGCGTTACGGCCCGACAAACCGAGTTTTGCAGTGATGGTAGCGATGGAGAGAGAGAGAGAGAGAGAGAGAGAGAGAGAGAGAGAGAGAGAGAGAGAGAGCAGATATGCACACACGCACCCACAAAAAGACTCAACACCAAACACACACCAGTACACACTCCTCCAGTTCTTCTCTTCCGCTTGGAACTATCCCTTTTCCTCTCCGTTCCACCTTCTCTTCCTTTCAAAGAACACTATCCGTGTGCTTGAATGTACTTACCTCTTTGTACTGTAAGGTGAGGGAGTTTTACACTTGTGGGGTCCAAATTTCAAGTCCTGTTCTCTGGATGTTCTATTCCTACATTTATCGAAGAACTGTTCACCATCTACCTCAACAATCTGATTCAAAAACTTAAGTATTATGATTAGGTCACCCCTCACTCTTCTCTCTTCTAAGGTGTGCAAATTCAAGACCTCTAGCTCGCCCGCGTGCAGTGTGTAGATATGACAATGTGGGGCAAAATGTCCCCAGTATGGCTTCTCTGAGGATTGTGTGGTGCGAGTACATATTTGTGGTACGCTTGGCCTTTGGTGAGGTGCACGCCGTTTTGGTGTGGCGAACGTATATGTAGCGTGGTGGAACAGTTGATGTGGTGGGTGGTGAACGTGTGTGTGTGTGTGTGGTCCACAAAAGTGTGGTGTTGGTGCCTCTCACACGATCGTGTTACAAGATGGAATTCTCATTAAGGTATAACTGGTCCAAGTCCTCAGTACCTTTTGGGGGATCCCTGCATCATGGCACAGACCAGAGGCTATGCTATGGACCCCAGCTGACTACCATAGACCACAGCTGACCATACCACCCACCACACTCGCCACTATCCACCACACCTTGTGATGGTCAACGGATCGCTTCACATACCCGTCAGGATATTACGGCAAATCACGCCACCACGGCTTGGAATTTGCTCCTGCCGGGGCCCTAGGGCAGACACCGTCCATGGCGACGGAATGTGTGAGAGTCCCATGGCCGTGAGGTATCTGGAAGAGGAGCTGCAATAAGTCTCCTGAAGGACTGCAACCATGTGGGTGAAGCGGACGAGCTGGAGTCCACAAGCCCTGGAGACACCCTTGGAGCAGTACGTTAACACCCAGTACCCAGTGCCTCACCACCTCACGCAACGCATCCTCGGCGCGTCGTGCCGTTGCGCGGGAACCAGACGTCATCCGTGAGCTCGACAACTTGGGGTCCGCCTCCTGTTGATTCATGGCTCCTCAAGGCCTTCAGTAAACCATCCCATCCTTTCCTGTACACAAGGCTACATTCGAATCTTCATAAATGTCTCCTTCATACCTTCCAATACCTTGCCTGGGTCTTCATGCCCCTTCTACACACACATGGACGTCTAAAGTGCTTAAAGCTAACCAGAAAATCCATCTATCTTGCTGCGTTCTGGGGACTCGTTATATAAGGCCCGCTGTGGTGGTCTATTGGTCAGTGTTACTGGCCTTAGGGCCAGCCTGGGTTCGAATCCTGGCCGTGGCAGTCATGGCCTTCACCCAACCCAGGTGTTTGTCCTTCCCTTGGGGCTGGTCGATAAATGGGTACTTGGCTTAGGCTGGCGTGTGTGTGTGTGTGTGTGTGTGGTGTGCATAGATACACAGGAACAAAGACACCGTACACATAAAGTTATGAGACGGGGCAACACGAGTATAAAACTCTCCCCATAACACACACACACACACACACACACACAGAGTCACCACAGACAGACAGACAGACAGACAGACACACACACACAGTCACCACACACACACACACACACACACACAGTCACCACAGACACATACAGTATACAGAGCAGTTTAGAGAAGTTATTTGATCATAAAGTGAGTTTACGGGAAGCGGTCCCACGAGTGGAGAACTCCCTCCTCGTACTCTACACACAATCACATAATATATTCTCCTTTATGTCCCTAATTATATTATCAACCTCCAAGGATAAAATTATTCTAATTAAAACACATAAAAAAAGTAATCACTGTACGATTATCCATCCTCGTCCCTAGAGCACGACGGTACGACTCTAGAGCACGACGGTACGACCCTTGAGCAAGATGGTACGACCCTAGAGCACGACGGTACGACCCTTGAGCACGACGGTACGACCCTAGAGCACGACGGTACGACCCTTGAGCACGACGGTACGACGCTCGGGTATGATGCCTTCAAACTGACTCTTGACTCCCCGATATGTTTCAAGAGGGCGAAACCAACAGGGAAAGCTGGTTTCACTCTTTCAGTATCGGGATCGGACGTTCTCTTATGTATGTCCAAAAGGGTGAACATCTGAACCCACTTTAGTTGCCTGTGTATATAAGCTGAAGGAAGTGAAGACAGCTGCAGAGAGTAAAGATCTCTAGAGAAATACTCTCCCTCTCTCTTAGTCTTTCTCTCTAGAGAAATACTCTCCCTCTCTCTTAGTCTTTCTCTCTATCTATATATCTCCCACAAACTCCTTAATATCTACCACTCTCTCTCACACACTCTTCCTATCATAGAAGACCTCTTATGTACATTCCTATTCACTAACCCTCCAACACTCAATATCACCTTACATCTTCCACAGTCCCTACCAAAGGTAGACTGCGTGAGGGTAAATGATAGGCTTCCATCCACAATCGCCACACACACTACCATTCATTATCCCAGCACCATCTAAAATATAATATTCTCCACACGCTCATACCATCTACCACATCCTACTGTCCTATAAACTCCTAACCATCAACAATCTATCATAACACATCCCTACTTCCAACCATTTCGTTCTCCCTCCCTCTCATGATTCCCTGCTAAATGCACAGTGGTTCCAAGAAACAAAGACACACACAAAGAGGATCATCTAGGAAAAACCTGGCATCTCTGACAAATGAACTAGCTCTGTGTATTTCCTGTCTCTTAAACTTCATCTTTTTCTTTTCATGTTACTTCTCAAGCTACACCCCCCCTCCCTCCCCCATTCCCCTAGCTTAAAGTTCTTCCAGCTTATCAACCCTATCATAAACTCCATCCTGATAAAAAGCGAGAAGAGACACACATGGTGAAATCATGGCAACTAAATATGAATCCCTAATGTATGATATCAAAACTAAACACGATCACTTTAGAATACAAAACTCTCCGTAGAAAGACACTCTATGAAGATAAAGAGCGAGCAAAAGCCACAAACATCATCTGTAATTTCCTTCAACAAGTAGTCTTGTTCAAGGTTATCGAGGTCTTCTGTTACATGTTCACTCGACTTATCTATATCAATAAATTTAAAGCAAGATCTTATGGAAATATGATAGGAATAACTTGCCCAAACTTCAGAAAGTTTTCCTACCGTATCTACACGAACTGAAGGCAGATATCCCCTTGGAAGGCAAAATCAAACCCCTGGAAAAGCAAAGAGGAAAAAAATGCCCCTTCCATTTAAAATAACCCCCTAGAGGATGGTTAAAAGTCTAGAAACACCTATCTCCACTTAACAGGACCCCGTGGAGAGTAAATATAAAGTGTAGAAACGCTCCTTTCCACTGAAAAGATCCCGATAAAGACGAAAAACACTGTCATAAAACGGCCCCTCAACTGGAGAGAAACCCTCCCAGAAAACCGCTCCTTAACGCTAAACATAATCCCTAGTGACAGAGATAAGAATCACGCCC
The DNA here is from genome assembly GCA_038088735.1 of Panulirus argus. Taxonomy (NCBI): domain Eukaryota; kingdom Metazoa; phylum Arthropoda; class Malacostraca; order Decapoda; family Palinuridae; genus Panulirus; species Panulirus argus. The sequence goes on from JAYMFT010265701.1 coordinate 10,214, forward strand.
ACTGAAACGAATCCCCAAGAAAGTAAAACAAAACAAAACAAGAACCCCCGAAACTGTCGTCCCCCTCTTTACTGTACAGCACCACCTACCCCCCTGGGGCGACCCCCCGCGACCCACAGACGCCGTAATCATATGCCTGGTAATCTATCCATCACGTTTTATCGCTGGTGTCTAAGACAGGTCAGCGCGGGGAGAGCGTCGGGTCAAATCGAGTAACCGTGTCACCACGGGGCTCCTGGCGCGGCAGCTAACATTATTATGAAGAAAACACGACTCCTTACTCCCTTTATTGGCTCTGGCCCAGGCGTCTGCTGGACCTTTTGGCCCGCACCCACGTCTGGGGCCATGGCTTTATGCATGGCGCGGCTTTGGCTCTCTTTTTTTTTCCTTTTATAAAGCTAGTGGGGGGTCTAGGGAGGAGAGAGAGAGAGAGAGAGAGAGAGAGAGAGAGAGAGAGAGAGAGAGAGAGAGAGAGAGAGAGAGAGAGA
>JAYMFT010265712.1:0-10701 GCA_038088735.1 Panulirus argus
CCCCCCCCCCCCTCTCTCTCTCTCTCTCTCTCTCTCTCTCTCTCTCTCTCTCTCTCTCTCTCTCTCTCTCTCTCTTACACTGCCATTCCTCACGCGATCAACCCGCCTCTCACAACTGTAAAATTCGTCCTCAGGTTTATTTCATTTTCTTTTTTTTTTTTCCAGCACATCTATCCACTCTGCTTCCTTTACCCCCTTTTTCCCAGTTTCAGGGCCTAAGAAGCCTCACGCCCACACGACATTGGTGGTGACTAATCGTACTGTCAAATCAAACGACGGATGAAATTACCGAAAAAGAAAAAAAAAAAACTGTGTAGTAAATGGTTTTCTGTACTAATACCACAACAACTGTGATGGAAATGGATTTACATAGAGATAAACACAGTCTTTGAATTATTAATGACTAGTTGAGGTACCCGGTGCAGCACGAGGGAAAAAAAAAAAAAAGCAGAAAAATGGCTTTATTTATGATCATTTTGAAAAGCTGGCCTTTTGTTGGCCTTATAAGACCAGACCCTGGTACCCGTGGATCCCCTGCCTTTCCTCTTCAGGTACCTTTAGCAAATCGCTCTGTACTTGCTTTCCAAATGTCCTTCAAGGCCAAGGCGCAGTGGGTTGAATACTTTTTCCACATTCTGAAGTACCTACATCCAAAACCTGGGTCATGTAGACGCTACAGATCAGCCACAAACCAGTAAAAAAAACAGGTACAAAAACCCTCAAACATTTAAATGTTACGTATGAGATAACACGCATGATTATACTCTCTTACTAAGGAACTGACAGATCAATTCAAATGTAGGATTAAACGATTATTTTGGCCATAAATATTCGGACGAGTGAGTTGAACGAGAATCAGTTGTTAACAGACTGTAATGAAAAAGAAATTATCTAATTATGGTGGGATGTTTTTAAATGGAGGTTCCCCATTATCCTCTGTAAATGCTAAATACCAGTGAGATTTAACTGGTGATACGAATTGAGAAGTGGAGCAGAGGGAGAAATAGGCGAGAAAAACATACGAGAATGGGTTGTAGTAAACAGGTAATTGTTTGAACAAACACTTGTGCAATGGAAGCAGAAAGGGGACATCCATGCCTATAGTAGGGTTTGAGAAGAGGTGAAATGACATGAATGGTAATTAGACGCAGCATAAAGATATCAAGAGAGATAATAGATTAGAATGATAAGGCATAACAGATAAACAAAAAACAAAAACAGAAGGTTTCAAGTGAGATGAGAGTGTCATTGGAGACTAATAGACGCACACAAAGAAGGTAAGTTTGTTTGACACACTCAAAGAATTCACACACACACACACACACACACAAAAGGCTTCCCAGATTTTTCTATTTATTGGTTGGGTTGTTTACGTTCAAGTGCCAATATTGGCCGCAATGCATATGTCCCAGTGTCAGCAATGGACAGAATGCGTATGTTGTGGTGCCATAGTGCCAGCCGTGGCTGGAGTGCCTATGTTCTAGTGCCAAGAGAGAAGAACAGGAGAACCAGGCGCGTCTTGCTGAGTTCCTAGAAGGATGGAGGTATGCAAAACAGTATCAAGCTGAGCCGGATTTTCTCCTACAGAAATAAAAAGAAACAAAAGAAAAAAGATCTGTAAAATCAAGTCTGCTTAACTTTTTACCCTTGATGACACAGACTTTTAAAAGCGACAGAGGCAAATCACCTCGAAAAGTAAGGCAAAAAACGTATAATAATAATAATTCTGAAGTAAAAAAAAAAAGTTTTTTCTTGTGCATGAATAGAGAGAAATTGGATCTGTAATGGTGTCAGATAATCTAATTACTTTCAGGATAGAAAATTTGAAGTCATGAATAGACTCCATCACCAAGGATATTCATATGTTATTACCAAATGAATTACCGAGGAGATTTTGCGTAATGCAAGGCCATGGAGTCAAAAAAAGAGTTCTGATGGTCCTTTAAGGTCGAAGCTCTCGGTTTCATGCGTATGCCATAGTTCTCAATGGGACGTAGCTATTTGGATAGTAAGTAAGGATGAAAGCTTCTAAAAGGTGGATTGAGACTAAAGAGCTCGAAATGAATAGACGTTACATGAAAGTGTATTTAGATTAGCTACAAGGGCTTAGAGGAAAAGGGAGGAACTAAACATATGTAATCTCACGTAATGTGTTCAGGTTCAGCTGTCAATTCAGGGAAAGATGACGAACCATATGTGTGTATGGTCAAATGTTCGTGTGTGTGTGTGAGAGAGAGAGAGAGAGAGAGAGAGAGAGAGAGAGAGAGAGAGAGAGAGAGAGAGAGAGAAGATAGCCTCCAGTGTCACAGGTGAAAAAGATCAATTCTATACGGATGATCATGAAACAGATCCCTTTTACGGCTGTGTCTCTCTGCATAAGGTGAAGAATGATGAATATTTTTTTTTTCATTCCCCTTGAAAAGCCGTTTTGATAAATAGTGGTGGAAAACGTAGTTGTCGATCGGGAATTACAAAGAAAATCCTTTTGATAAATCAGACTAAATCCAATCCACACGAAAATGAGTTTGATACTGAAGAGCAAAAGAATGGAAATATAGAGGAGAAATAATGACGATATTTATTATGTAAATGAAGCACAGTTTCGTCTTTCTGAGTCTTCACAATAAAGGCAATGTTTCACTAGACGTGCCATGACCTTGGTAACGAGAGACAGCTTACTGAAGCCACGACAGGAAGGACTTGGCCACCACTCCAGTCTATTGATCGTGTCAACAGCTTCTTTCTTCTTCTTCTTCTTCTTCTTCTTCTTCTTCTTCACTGTGGTACAAGTCCCCACCAGTAGGCCACTCTCACACAGAGAGAGAGAGAGAGAGAGAGAGAGAGAGAGAGAGAGAGAGAGGGAGAGGGGGGGGGGGGGGAAGAGGTCCATTCTCTCACAGAAGCCACTTCTCAACCACACGAACCAAAATTGGAGAGACTAGTCTCTCAACCAGACCAAATTGTTTCAACCAAACGAACCTCTTATGTCAACCAGGCCAACCTACCTCCGAACCCATACAGTTTATTTCAGACTGACTGCCATCTTGACTGGACTACCTCATCCACCACAGTCATCTCGACCACACCAACTACTTCAGTAAAGCGACCTCTCACAGTGGCATTTGTGTACAAAGGACGCGTATATATACATTCCAACCAACCACCACACTTCCATAAGGGTTTCCTGCCACACCAAAGCATCTCGACCACATCAACCAATTTGTTCGAAAGATCAAGAATCATCTTAAAACCAGACCAATTCATTCACCTACATTCCTCTAACCCGACTAGCCATTTCCAACCAAACTCCTGTTAACAGACTGACCTCTCCAAACAGAAACGAACCCTCCATAGAAAGCAATTTCAGTGCCAACCTTTCCCCGTCAAATAAACCACCGTCCCTCTGTCTTTTTCATTTCTCATCTCTGACAGGTAAAAAAAAAAAAAAAAAGACACCCTTCTCCCATCCCGTACAGATCAATATCTTCTCTTAACATGGCCCTAATGGATGTGTGAGACACAGTACAAAGGATGGGTATTGACAGGAGCAACAATGATTTTTCTCTGCCTCCAGCGATGCTATCTGCCTTACATCTTGCTGCTATTATTGGCACTTCAAAGTACAGGAGAGAATGCTCATACATCATGCAATACCCAAGAAAGGTGATTATATAAAACCCACACGTGTGTAAGGCTGATGATCTATCAATCGTCATAGATCACAGTGTGTAATGTATTCCGAAGATAAACATCTGTTTTTGGTGTTTGGATAAGGAATTCTCGGATGGTATAAAGAGAGAGAGAGACAGACAGACAGACAGACCCTCCCCGAACATATGTCAGGTTGACGGGGAACATTACTCTTCTCGCTAGGGGTCTCCATCCCCTTTGGTGAATATTGATCTGAAACATAACTCACTGAGGTCACGACTCCTCCCTCACATCATGTGAGCTTTTTACATAGCCTTTCCACACTGTATATACATGTATATCAATACTCATGCCATCCAATTCATGCTTGCTTTTGCGCCCCTCATAAACAATTCCTTGCTTTTCACGACGAAAAGAAACTGATTATCAGAACCTCCTGAGTTTCATTCTGAGAATAACTGAAACATCACCAGTACCTGAGTTTCATTTAGCAAGTTTCAGGTAGTGCTCATAGCGGGTTAGATAAACACAGGCACATAACAGTGTTATTGAGCGATATTACGACACGGCAATTGCTTAAATTACAGTTATAAATCATATGGTCTTTCACCAGTATGTTCCTTGAGGTTTCCCTTCTAAGGTAACATCTGGCATTTCTGTTGTCCAGGGGTGAGGGGGTGGGGAGGGGGGGGGGCATGTCCCCTGTGCCCGACTGACACAAAACAAAATTGTAGCCGACGTGAAAACAATTATTTTCCAAAGCTCATGACACCAAGTGTCGCTCTCCCTCTCTCTCTCTCTCTCTCTCTCTCTTCCCCCATCCCCATCCCCCCCCCCCCTCTACGGACACTCGATAGACAGAGAGACGGACGGACGGACGGACATGAATGACAGACACAGATACGGGTATACAATATCCACCCGTGTACAGAATCAAATTGAATCCGTACCATTGAAAATTGAACAACAGACTCCCTTCCTCCTCTTCCTCCCATGACATGTTCTTTTAAAACGAATTCTGTTTTATTATCATGGTATCAAAACTAATGAATTCACTTACGAACTATATCTTCTTATAAGGGTGCAAGACTTGGGTCATTAAGTATTTACATTACTTAGGGAAACAGTCATTAGGACCTAAACAAATAAGTGGCGTTAGGCTAATGGTTCTTGTGAAGACTTGAGTATAAAAAGGATTGGAACAAATATTTGACAACAGGTTTAGAAAATATTAGGAATTCAGAAAGTAAAATGTAATAGGAAGTATGGTAATGATACTAGTACTACTACTGTTACTATTACTACTACTACTAGCACTAGCTGGGTTACAGGGAGGATGATAGGGCTTTTACTGGCTCTGAGAAAGAGAGAGAGAGAGATAATGATGGAAAAAATGGGTCTCATTCTTCATTCACTGAATAGAAGGTTCCTTAATAGATTTCCAGAGCTGCATTTTGAAGAGGGAACGAAAAATCTGAGAGCCTTTCGATGTATATTCCTTCTCTCAATCTTACTGTATGTGTGTGTGTGTGTGTGTATCTGTGTGTCTGTCTGTGTGTGTTTTACAGAGAAAAAGGTTTACTTTCGCGTTGCCCCGTTTCTCAACCTTGTGTACATATACTATGTGTTTGCTCCTTGCTCATATGCATGCACACACACACACACACACACACACACACACACACACACACTCTTACTAGCTGGCTAGCTATTTACTCTTGCATCTGTGTGCACAGTACACAGCTCTGGCTACACCAATTAGCATACGAAAAGCTACACACGAATGAGCCAATTGAGTTCATTCGTGCCCTCCCCCCCCCCCCACACCTAAACACACACATAACACGCTGCCAAAATTGCGCCTCAAACTGGCACCACTTTTCTCTTCCTTGACAACGAAGAAATCACATTATCAAAGACGTTTCTTTCTACAAAATTCCACACTGTGGTTTAATTGCATCTTAATTTACGCCGATGTGACGGGATGTGTACATTGTTCATGGAGTCTTGAAGGTCTCTCATTAAGTCACAGTCAGGAAAAAGAAACAGCTCAACATAACTCGGGGTTGGACTGAATTTTCACTGGTTCTTTAACTATCCTTTTTTTTTTTCTTGGCTTCGACGACTAACGTGACTCCTTGAGTACTATGACTCGGAAGCCTGAGTACGATGGGGTGACCTCTATAGGTTTGGGAGTCGTGTACTCAAAGAGTTGAGTCGTTGTATTCAAGGGGTTGAATCTTCGTATACTCAAGGGGTTAAGTTGTATTCAGAGGATTGAGTCTTCGTACTCAAAGGGAGTAAGTTGTTATATTCCAAGGGAATATGTCGTTGCGATTATGGCCTTTCTGTACATATGGCAGTAGGTCGATCACGTTTATGATTTCGGCACTGCAGAGCACACCATTTTTGTCTCTATTCTCGCGGCCTGTCGTTGGATTTAGATCATCTATGTTCAAGTAGTTAGACTAGACAAAAAAGAAGCCCACAAGAAAGCATGAAAAATAAGGAGTCCAGGATTCAGTATAACTTATCTTTACTTCAGGTTGAACCCCCCCTCTATTCACAGGCGTAGGGGAAGGTGGTTCAACCCTCAAACGTACACAACGAAGAGAGGTTCAGATTCAGGTCTGCTTCTCCCTCACCGCTAATCTCAAGACTAAACACAAGGAAAAACCCTAAACCCATGTATATGTGTGTCTTTTACTAGTCGTTTATCATACAGACTGTTTTACGATGTTTGTACCTTAACACCTTTTTGTGAGGAAGGAACCTCAACTCCCTTTGTCTTCATGACACCACAAGACATGAGGTCTGACTCGGACCATTTTCTCAGATATATGACCCCACGTATCACAAGCTGAAAGTCCACCACATCTTTTCCTTAACAATCTAGAGCAACTCCTACCAATGAGAGGGTTGTTGAAGCAGCAGTGAACTACTTTTCCATCCCTAATAAGAGAGGACTCTATGAGTAATTATAATATTTCCTTACTAATAATAAAGTACTTGAAGTAATGATGATATCGCCTTGCTAATTACAGGCCTCTTTGGTGGGTAATTATCAACTTGTTCTCGTCTGATACGTTCTGTCGTTTCTATTAGAATTTTCATACCATGATTTTTACATTGGGTCAAAGGCTGAGAAACCTTGTGTGTGTCCCGAGTTGTTGCTATATTGCTAAGCGTCAACAATTATTTCTATACATGGCTCAATATGTATAGTTGATATATATATGTAAATAAATGCTTATTTTCAGGGCTGCATGTTGAAGTTAAAGGAATTCTATTACATATTTAAATGTGTTTTGAAGTTGAATAATATTCTGTACAATACTTATCGATTTATCTTGCTATGACTCTAAGCTTTTCATGTCATTCTCTTTACACGAAAGGTGTTCAGTGTAATTAAGGCTTGATACAAATAACAGAGCTGATTAAGCATTTAAGCTTTGGCTTTGAGAAACGCGAATGGTGACGGGTACGCCATTAGGTCACAAAAGTCGTAAAATTATTATGAGACTTAATGATAAACGGGAGAGTCATTAACTTTTCCTCCATGTCCAACTTTTTTCATATGAACTTATACTTAAGCTGTCATTTCTCACTTCAGTGTTACACTCCACTGTAACACCTGGCTGTTACGCCTCGTGACTCGACTTCTTTAGAGTAGGCGAGAAATCATTTGACTCTCTTAAACATACTGTTTGCAGTGACTTGTCCCCGTTGTTGGTTGTGTGATCAGTTAAGTATTGATCTTAGAAAAGAGGCAATCATCGTAAGTCATTACCACTGCCAGTTCTGTTATATTAACATTCAACTCAGAATCTTAAATCAAATTCCTTCAAGTAATAAGATATATAATATTTGAATAAACTGTTGGCGGTTGTGTAGTTACGGATCAAAGATCATCAAGGTCATGAGGAATTTATAGTGAATGTTCCCCTCATGAATGATTCTTGAGTAATTCCATGAGCGCTTGGTTAACCTATGCACATGAGAAAGGTAATTTTGGTGGGTGGGTTGGAATGATGAGGGGTTACTTTTGAGTCCCTGTCATCATGGGTGTGAGTAATGAGTAATATCATACCTGGTAATCACTAAAGTTCATCAACAGCAACATGATTAATCACCGTGGATAGATCATCCTAATGCAATCATTTTAGGAATTCCTAATTCATCATCTCAAGGGATTCCACCAGGTAATCATCCTGAGCATTTGCACAAGTGATATTGTGCAGATAATCATACTAATAATCATCCAAAGTCATATATCCGGACACAATCATTCTTGATGATTACTCCAGGTAATAACCCGACATAGCGCTGTCACTCTACTTAGGAATAGGGATCCCAGGATGCAGGAATTCCATGGCTTTGTTATACTGGCTTCCACTCCCAGTATGAAGGGAAGTTTGTGATTCTCGAATAAACTCCTATTGGATAACACAAGTCCAAGCATCCCTGAAACATCTGTCAGACATGATTGATGTACTTAACTCAGCAATGGGTAGTTTCCTTCTTTTTTTTATATATATTCTCGCGAATTGCGGTTGGGCAATTTCAGCACGGCAGTTGACCTAGACTTAGGGGAAGGAGGTCTTTGAAGTAGCCTGAATTTGTGTCTTAATGTGAGAGGAGAACTCCTCTCAGAACCCTGTGTTTATGGATGCTCACAATCCTCGATTTACATAGCCCAGCGAGTGTATATTGTGTTTAGTTTCTGTCGATGTATATGAGAGAGGAAAGAGGCGTATGAATCGGTGTAGTAACAAAATATTAGGAAGATTTGTCGTTCGATTCGCCTTTGCGCCTTAAGATATCATATAACCGTTCGATTCATCATGTTATAACGTAAGATTAGCTAAGCAGGATTCGCTGGTAATCACCGACTGTCGATTAGGTCTGACGCTACTGAGAACACGTCAGCCCTGCATGTTGCGAAGCTTTTTTTTTTTTTTTTACATTCGCGTGAGAAAGAAGAAACTACGTTTGTTCTGAGCAACTCTTCACATTTTACCTCAAGTTGGGATTCTTACTTCATTTGTATTTTTTCGCGTGTGGAGTAAGGAAAAGCAACTTTCCCAAGACCTGGGGTTCTCGGGCATAACATAACTTTTTTTTTTATCTTTAGTAACAAAGTCTATTGTTTCCGCACAAATTATAAAACTTTTGCAACTTCAAAAGTTTTCTGATGTATTTATAGAATTTTTTTTCCTTTAGCAACAAAGTATAGCGTATTATTACCCCTACAGAATATTAATTTTTACTGCACAGGAGTTTTCTGACATATTATTCTTGTGTTGTCACATCAACATACATTAAAAAGAATATTGTTTCCTTGTCTGTTTTCGTAGTCTTCCATACCATTCCATTAAGGAAGATCTGGAAGGAAAAGCTAGTGAATTCCTGGAAGTGTCTTAGGTCAACAGGGGTCTTCTGCTGTCTCTATTTCAGTCCACTGTCATCGGAAATAGTCGCACAGCCTTAAGTCCAGTCTGTGGTGATACTGATCTTAGTTTTGCGTATATGTGCACACGATATGAGTGGTAGCTTTCTCTTTTCACGTCGAAGGGTCCTGTTACATACAGCAAAAAGTTCTTATAAAGTTAGCCCTAAAGTGAGGCTAAAATACTAGAGAAAAAATGAGAAAGGAAAAGTAACAATCTTAGCTGTTAGGAAAGACATGATGTGGTGGTAAATATTTCCAGAGCTTAGAGGTGTAAGGAAAGAAACAGATATCATATCGGCTCATCCCTGAGTTGCCAGTGGTCTCACAGTAACCAAATGAAGCAGCGGTTTTACAGAGGTTTATTGATAGAGCCATGATATCCGCAGTGTATTCCAAAGTCATGTATAAAACATTTCTCTTTACAGTCATTACTTAAATTCATGTCCTTTTCCTTTGACAGACTGCAGTGAGAAGTACTGATAAAACGCTCCAGATTTAGTAAAAGTGAGATTACTTTTGGAAAACAAAGTAATAAACAATGAATCATATATATGAAGACTTCAAAAAACTTCGTAAAATAGGCATTGTATTCGAGTGTATGAACAGTCATGAACAGTCGGCAAGTGTACAATAAATTGTTATCTAGCTATTAATAGAACACTTTGTTATAAATACAGGTCTAAGAATTATTACCAAGAAACGATGAAGTTTTTGAAAAATCTAAGAATTCTACTGAACTCTTCAAGTCATAACCTCTGTAGTTAGTAAGACAGTGTCCATAAACCAGACAGGTGCCCAAAATTGATTCTCTAGCACACTAGGAAGACTCGAGCCTCATCCAAGTCAGCATCTACGGTATATACCCATGACTGCAACAGGACACAACCACGTCTGTCCCTTGACATAGGAGGAGGCACCCGCGTTCGTCCTTTGCCCCAGGAGTGGGCACCCACGTTCCTTCCTTGAGACCCAGCAGGAGGTACCCACGTTCCTCTCTTGGCCAAGCAGGAGGTACCCACGTTCCTTCATCTTCGCCACACCAGGGGGGAAGGACCTGAGCCAAGCCAACGTAGGTGTGGGTACTGGTGCCTGTGGGAGTGCCTGACCATGGTGGCAACAGTGTGGGCCGGTTGAGGAGGGAGGGGGTCTCGTCCGCCTACAGTGCCACCAGCATGAGGGTGTGGGCAGTGCCACGGGCCTTGAGAGTGGCACTCCTCCTGCTCCTCTTGACCTCTTCCAACGTAAGGGCACCTCCACCTACTGAAGCAGGTGAGTCCGTGCAGGTGTTCCCTCTGTGTGTACGTAAATTCTCTGCGCACTCAGGTGTTCTCTTTACGTATATTTTCTGTGTGTAGGTGTCCTATGTACGTACAGGCTTTATGTGTATATTGGTGATCTGTGTGTGTGTGTGTGTGTGTGTGTGTGAGTGTGTGTGTATAGCCGTTAGCGTTCCTGATCATGACTCATTCACGGGCCGCCCAGGGTCGAGCGCATAGGTTCGAATCTCAGTAGCGGCAGTCGGTCTACAGTTAACCCAGCTGTTCATCTACCCATAGGCGGTTTGGTCGATAAAATAGGTACCTAGCTCAGGGTTAGGG
>JAYMFT010265723.1:0-10701 GCA_038088735.1 Panulirus argus
ATATAAATATACATACATATATATATGTGATCATGATTTATCATACAAAGTTTTGCTTGTTGTCAACTTATCAATTATGAAAGGATCTAATTTGCACATGTCAGGACTGATGTTGAGATCACTATTGAAACTATGTTTATTAATGCTAGATTGTATGACATTTCTCACTAAAAGTGAATGACAATATATATTTTTATGAGCGTTGTTTTGGTAAGTAGGGTGGTCGAAGTTTCAGATATGCATGAACAGAGCACTTGATTCCTGCTCAACACTGTGCTGCTTTATTCTGAAATTCATTTCTTTTCCTTTTTGTCCGCTAAAATTGTATTGCAGTCCTTGCAGGGTTTCTAGTAAACCCGAAGAATCATATTTTCAAGCGAGGTTTTTATAAGCAACTTTTCTCACTCTACTCGTTTTTTATTCACTTTGATCTACTTAATTTTAAGATTGCTACTACTACTATTACTACTGCCACTACCAATACTACTACTACTACTGTCACTACTACCACTACTACTAGGATGGAGCGGTCGAGCTGTCCCACTCCGGTGTCAGTTTGTGTTCTGATGACATTTACTTTATGTTGATGTTTGAGGTGCGGGGAGTGAACAAGCTGATTGTGTGTTGCCTGGAATGACTGGCGGGAGAAAATGTCCATTCAAGATGCCTGCAGGCAGCTTGGACTCATATCTCTATGAGGTTAAACAACAGATTGAAGACTTGTGTATATTTCCAGAAATAGATGTTCTGCTCTGGGTGAGCCATTGTTTCAGTTGTGTAATGTAGTCATGATGCATGGGCGTCCATAGAGTGTGCGAAGATGAGGAAAGAAGGAAATAAGTAATGCCCCGGCAAAGGTTGAGTTTTGTCAGAAAGTTATTAAGTAGAGGCGGTGGGGGTGGAAAAGTATCGTGGAGAGGTTTATGATGACAGATGTATTAATAAAAGATGAGATAATGTATTTCAGTTGAAAAGGTGGAATAAGGAATGAGTGGTGGACCTGACTGTGAAAATGAAGATGAGGAAAGTGTGTTATTGAGAGCAGAAGGGATGGAAGAGAAGGTGGGTGAAGACTGCAGTGTAGTGGTTAAGGTTTGCACGAAAGATGATGACCACGAGTGAGATGGGAAAGGTGAAGATGAGGACTGGTTCATGGTCTTTGTGAAAATGAGGTCTGGTTCATGGCCCAGGTGGAAATGAGGTCTGGTTCATGGCCCAGGTGGAAATGAGGTCTGGTTCATGGCCCAGGTGAAAATGAGGTCTGGTTCATGGCCCTGACGAAGATGAGATCTGGTCCATGCTCCTACTGAAGATGAGGTTTGGAACATGGTCCTAATGAAGATGAGGTGTGGTTCATGGTCCTTGTGAAGATGAGGTCTGGTACATGGTCCTGGTGAAGATGAGGTCTAGTTCATGGCCCTGATAAAGATGAAGTCTGGATCATGGTCCTGGTGAAGATGAGGTCTGGTACATGATCCTAGTGAAGATGAGGTTTGCTTCACGGCTTTGGTGAAGATAAGGTCTGGTTCTTGGCCTTGGTGTAGATGAGGTCTTGTTTATGGTCCTGGTGAAGATGAGGTCTGGTACATGGTCCTGGTGAAGATGAGGTCTGGTTCATGGTCCTGGTGAAGATTTGGTCTGGTTCATGGCCCTGGTGAAGATGAGGTCTGGCACATGGTCCTGGTGAAGATGAGGTCTCGTCCATGGCCCTGGTGAAGATGAGATCTGCTTCATGGTCCTGATGAAGATGAAATCTGTTTCATGGCCCTGGTGAAAATGAAGTCGGGTTCATGGCCCTGGTGAAGATGAGGTCTGGTACATGGTCCTTGTGAAGATGAGGTCTGGTTCATGGCCCCGGTGAAGATGTGGTCTGGTTCATGGTCCTGGTGAAAATGAGGTCTAGTTCATGGTCCTGGTGAAGATGAGGTCTAGTTCATGGCCCTGGTGAAGATGAGGTCTGGTTCATGGCCCTGGTGAAGATAAGGTCAGGTACATGGTCCTAGTAAAGATGAAGTTCTGGTTCATAGCCCTGGTGAAAATGAGGTCTGGTTCATGGCCCTGGTGAAAATCAGGTCTAGTTCATGGTCCTGGTGAATATATCTAGTTCATGGCCCTGGTGAAGATGAGGTCTTCTTTTTGGTCCTGGTGATGATGAGGTCTGGTTTATGGTCCTGGTGAAGATAAGGTCTTCTTCATGGTCCTGGTGAAAATGAGGTCTGGCTTATGGTTATGGTGAAGATGATGTCTGGTTCATGGTCCTAGTGAAGATGAGGTCTGATTCATGGTCCTGGAAAAATTGAGGTCTAGTTCATGGTCCTGGTGAAGATGAGGTCTAATTCATGGTCATGGTGAAAATGAGGTCTGGTTTATGGTCCTGGTGAAAATGAAGTCTGTTTCATGGCCCTGGTGAAGATGAGGACTGGTTAATGATCCTGGTGAAGATGAAGTTTGCTTCATGGCCCTGGTGAAAATGAGGTCTTGTTCATGGCCCTGATGAAGATGAGGTCTAGTTCATAGCCCTAGTGAAGATGAGGTCTGGTACATGGTCCTAGTGAAGATGAGGTCTGGAACATGATCCTATTGAAGATTAGGTGTGGTTCATGGTCCTTGTGAATATGAGGTCTGGTACATGATCTTCGTGAAGATGAGGTCTGGTTCATGGTTCTGGTGAAAATGAGGTCTGGTTCATGTCCCTGGTGAAGATGAGGTCTGTTCATGGTCCTGGTGAAGATGAAATCTGGTTCATGGCCCTGGTGAAGATGAGGTTTGGTTCATGGCCCTGGTGAAGATGAGGACTGGTTCATGGTCCTAGTGAAGATGAGGTCTGGTTCATGGTCCTGGTGAAGTTTAGGTTTGGTACATGTTTCTAGTGAAGATGAGGTCTGGTTCATGGCCCTGGTAAAGATGAGATTTAGTTCATGGTTCTAGTGAAGATGAGGTCTGGTACATTGTCCTAATGAAGATGAGGTCTGGTTTATGGTCCTGGAGAATATGAGTTCTGTTATATGGTCGTAGTGAAGATGAGGTCTGGTTCATGGTCCTGGTGAAGATGAGGTCTGGTACATGGTCGTATTGAAGATGAGGTCTGTTTCATGGTCCTGGTGAGTATGAGGTCTAGTTCATGGCCCTGGTGAAGATGAGGTCTGGTTCATGGCCCTGGTGAAGATGAGGTCTGGTACATGGTCCTAGTGAAGATGAGGTCTGGTTCATGGCCCTGGTGAAGATGAGGTCTGGTTCATGTTCCTGGTGAAGATGAGGTCTGGTTAATGGCCCTGGTCAAAATTGGGTCCTGATCATGTTCCTGGTGAATATGAGGTCTGGTTCATGGTCCTGGTGAGTATGAGGTCTAGTTCATGGCCCTGGTGAATATGATATCTGGTTCATGGTCCTGGTGAAGATGCTGTCTAGTTTATGGTCCTGGTGAAAATTAGGTCTGGTTCATGATCCTTTTGAAGATGGGATCTGAATCATGGTCCCTCTGAAGATTAAGTCTGGTTCATGGTCATGGTGAATATGAAGTCTGTTTCATGGTCTTGGTGAATATCAGGTCTGATTCATGTCCCTGATGAAAATGATGTCTGGTTCATGGCCTTGGTGAACATGGTCTTGTTCTTGGTCCTGGTGAACATGAAGTCTGGTTCATCGTCCTGGTGAACATGAGGTCTGGTTCATTGTCCTGGTGAACATGAGGTCTGGTTCATGGTCTTGGTGAAGATGAGGTCTGGTTCATGGTTATGATGAACTTGAGGTCCGGTGAATGATCCTGGTGAAAATGAGGTCTGTTTCATGGTCCTCATAAATATGAGGTCTGGTTTATGGTTCTGGTGAAGATGAGGCCTGGTCCATAGTCATGGTGAAGATGATGTCTGGTTCATGGTCCTGGTGAACATGTGGTATGGTTCATGGTCCTGGTGAAGATGAGGTCTGATTCATGGTCCTGGTGAATACGAGGTCTGGTTCATGGTTCTGGTGAAGATGAGGTCAGGCTCATGGTCCTGGTGAAGATGAGATCTGGTTCATAGTCCTGTTAAAGCTGAGGTCTGGTTCATGGTCCTGGTGAACATGAGGTCTGGTTCATGGTTCTGGTGAACATGAGGTCTGGTTCATGACCCGGTAAAGATGAGGTCTGGTTCATGGTCCTTGTGAAGATGAGGTCTGGTACATGGTCCTAGTGAAGATGAGGTCTGGTACATGGCCCTGGTGAAAATGAAGTCTGATTCATGGTCCTGGTGAAGATGAGGTCTGGTTCATGTAGCTGGTGAAGATGAGGTCTGGTTCATGGTCCTGGTGAGATTGCGGTCTGGTTCACGGTTCTGGTGAATATGCAGTCTGGTTCATGGATCTGGTGAAAATAAGATCTGGCTCATGGTTCTAGTGAATATGATGTCTGGTTCATGGTTCTCGTGAAGATGAGGTCTGGTTCATGGTTCTCGTGAAGACGAGGTCTGGTTCAATTCTGCTGAACATGAGGTCTGGTTCATGGTCCTGCTGAACATGAGGTCTGGTTCATGGTCCTGGTGAAGATGAGGTCTGGTTCATGGTCCTGGTGAAAATTAGGTCTGGTTAATCGTCCTGGTGAAGATGAGATCTGGTTCATGGTCCTGGTGAAGATGAGGTCTGGTTCATGGTCCTGGTGAAGATGAGGTCTGGTTCATGGTCTTGATGAAGATGAGGACTGGCTCATGGCCTTGCTGAAAATGAGGTCTTGTTCCTGGTCCTGGCGAAGATGAGATCTGGTTTTGGTCCCGGTGAAGATGAGGTCTGGTTCATAGTCCTGGTGAAAATGAGGTCTGCTTCCTATCCCTGGTGAAGATTAGGTTTGGTTCATGGCCCTTTGTGATGGTGAAGTCTGGTTCATGGTCCTGGAAAGAAGATTAGGTCTTTTTCATGGTCCTGGTGAACATGAGATCTGGTTTTTGGCCCTGGTGAAGATGAGGTCTGGTTCATGGCCCTGGTGAAGGTGACCTCCTCGTGGTTCTCCTGCCACAAATGGCGGCGAATCCTTCTGAGAGGAGGTGTGGAGCCGGAGCTGCCTCTCCGTGAGTCATGAGCCATTCTGTCTTCCTTCACTGAATCTATTGATAAAACCTGAGCCTGAGCCAACTATTGCCTGCGCCAGAGGAGACCGGTCTCGGGTACGTTCTTGCCCATGTGATCTGTCAGGCTTCCTCATCCCTTGGTCTCCCCAGCGTACGTAATATATCCTGAGTCTGAGGCGCATCCAGGCTGGCATTCTGTTGACAGTATAAAGCTTCAACATAACTGAAAGTGGGTATATATCCTCTCTCTCTCTCTCTCTCTCTGGCCCAGCCAAATGTCAAAATCTCGTCAATGGTTTTCTTTCTTTCTTTCTTTTTCTCCCACATTGAACACATTTATTAAAAATAATTCGCACTCGAAAGTGTCTCACAAGAAATCAATTTGAGTAGATTTTATTGATCAGTGATACAAATGTTTTACTAAATATATATGTAATAAACGGCACACAGGGCAATGTTCATTCTAGGTATCACGAACAACGAGACATAGTTCTTTGGAAGGTCTAGGATCATACATAACAAGATATAGCCCTGTGGCAGGCCTGGGATCATACATAACGAGATATAACCCTGGGGAAGGTGTGGGATCATACATAACGAGATATAACCCTTTGGAAGGTGTAGGATCACACGTAACAAGACATAGCCCTGTGGAAAGTCTGGGATCAATACAATTAACTGGGAAGATAATACAAGAGATGTTGAGTAAGAGGAACTTATGGAGACAGTCCAAGATTGTTTTCTAACACAGTACATTTCTGAGGGGTCTAGGGGTGAAAACATTCTAAATTTGTTACTGACAAATGCAAACAAACTTTTAGATGAAGTCGAGGTGGGAGGACAGTTAGATAATAGTGACCAAAAGGAAATAAGATTCAGTATAATGAAGGATGTGAACAGGAAGAATGAAATGCTTGTTCCCGACATTCAAGCCCAACTTTGCGGGGCTACGTAGGTTGGGACTAAATGAAGGTAGGGTGAGGTCAGGCGGTGTGGGGTCAGGTCAATCAGGTGACTCAGATCAGCTCAGCGCCAGTGTCAGGTCAAGTGTGGGTGAGGCAGGGGAGACCATGAATAGCGTGGGAGTTTCCGTAGAAAGGTTCCGGGTAACAGTCAAAAGGGGACAAGAATTGAATATTCCATATAGGCAATATAGGACTAACATTAATGACCCAAAATGGCTAAATGAGAGAATAAAACACCTTTTAGTGTAGGAGAATAGCTTGTACAACAAGGTAAAACGGGGTAAACACAGTTTAGTGATCAGCTAACGCAAATTAAGAGAATGGTAAAATCAAAGATCAGGAAAGCTAAGAGAAATTACGTAGTTAAGATAGCTAACGAAGCAAAAAACAATGCCAAGGGATTTTTCAAACGTACAGAACGAAGGTTAGAAAGAAAATTAGGCCTATCAAATCGTATTCTGGTAAATTAGTTGATAGTGAGATTGAAATGTGTGAAGCTTTAAATAATCACTTCATATCAGTATTTAAGCAGAAGGAGAATACAAACATTCCAGTTCCACAGCAAATTGACAAGGGGGGACGAAAGCGGAAAGCTATGCGATATAGAAATAGACTTGATATTATGAAACAAATAGAACGAATATAAGTAAACAAGAGTCCTGGGCCAGACGGTATTTATGCGAGGGTCTTGAAAGTATGTAAGGAGGAAGTAAGTGTTGCGCTTTTAAATGTTTAAACAGTCTCTGGAATCAGGTGTAGTTCCTAAGCATTGGAGGACAGCAAATGTCGTTCCCAATTTTAAGAAAGGGAATAGATCCATTGCCTCTAATAATCGTCCTATCAGCTTAATATCTATTGTGAGAAAATTTCTTGAATCAATTACAGCGGACAAAATGCGGGAACACTTGGAGAAACATGATCTCATTTGGGATTCACGACATGGGTTTGCAAAAGGGAAGTCATGTCTCAGTAACGTTCTCTCCTTTAACAAAGTATGTAAAACTACTGATCTGGGTAAAAGTTATGATACTGTATACATAGACTTAAGTAAGGCTTTTGAAAGAGTATCTCTTGAGCTTGTGCTCATAAAGATAGCGGCACACGGCAACGGGGGTTGTGTATTCAATTGGATTAGGGCGTGACTCACTGACAGAGAACAGAAGGTCTGCGTCGACGGAGTTACATCGGACTGGGGCAATGTAGCCAGTGGTGTTCCTCAGGGGTCAGTCTTGGGACCATTCTTGTTCGCTATATATATTAATGATTTGGATATGGGAATTAGCAGCGACTTAAGTAAATTTGCCGATGATACAAAAATTGGGGCCGTCTTAAACTCAGATGAAGATTAAGTGAATTTGCAGAGGGACTTAGATAGATTATATAGTGGGTAGGTACATGGAAAATGGAATTCAATATAGATAAATGAAAAACTGTGGGTAAAGACTGGAACACTAATTACAAACTGGACAATATTACTATTGGTAAAACAGAATGCGAAAGATTTTTAGGATTATTGGTGAGCAAAGATCTTAAGCCGCGGCAACAATGTATTAAAGTGCGTAATAAGGCTAATAGGATGTTAGGGTTCATTAATAGGACTGTTAGCAATAAGACTCTTAGAGTATTATTGCAACTTTATCTTGCGTTGGTGAGATCATATTTGGATAATGCGCTACAATTTTGGGCTCCATATTATGCAGTTGATATAGATTGTTTAGAGAGAATACAAAGGCGAATGGCAATAATGATCCCTGGAATTAGAAACCTCACTTATGAAGAAAGGTTAAAAAGGCTGAATTTACACTCTCTTAAGAGACGGAGGGCTAGAGGGGACATGACTGAAGTTTTCATATGGGTTAAGGGCTTTGATAAAGGTATCATGAATAAAGTTCTTAGAATGGCGCCATGAGAGACAACAAGAAATAATGGATTTGAATTAGAAAAAAATAGATTCAGGTCGAATGTGGGTAAATATTGGTTCGGGAATAGGGTAGTAGATGTATGGAATAAGTTGCCAGGTACAGTAGTGGAAGCTAGGTCTTTAGGTAGCTTTAAACGAAGGTTGGAGGTGTTTATGGGATCAGTCGGTTGGTTGTAGGGTGGACAGAATCAGGACCTGCCTAGCATGGGCCAATAGGCCTATTGCAGTGTCCTCACGTCTTATGTTCTTATGTAATAGCTTACAGAATGTGGTGGTGAAATCCATGAGTAGAGAAATTTAGTGGTGTCTGTCAGTCCGTTTTCTGTGTGCCGCTAGGCCCACTGTTACGTGACGTAGCATGTGGACGTAAACAACATGCGCACGCATCCTGTGAGGCACAACATTCTGTGTAAACTACACGCATGTTGTTCTCGGATTCTCGCTATGATAAATTTCGCTTTGAGCAAGACTCTTACAGATCTGTAGTGAACTAAGTCGTGGAAAAATATATGGATATTTCCTTTGCCTTGAGCAGGCAGATATAGTGCTCCACCAATCGAAGAGATTGCCAGATCTACTTACGATGCCTGATGGTGATTGGTCTTGTGGCATTACGAAGTGGCTTTATGTAACATGGAGGGATGTAGAGAATTGTCTTATGGATAACGCCAAGTGTATTCATCAAGGAATCTATGGAAGCCCACAAGTCGTAAGAGTCTCGTGGCCACATCGCTTTTGCCATGTTAAGAGCTGATTTTATTACTATATGTCTGTGGAGAGTAAATTTTTCACAGATGTCAATATAGACTTGAATATTTAGAATATATATATATATATATATATATATATATATATATATATATATATATATATATATCACTAAAATATCTCATACGGTTTCGTTTTACCGAAATCACATGCAGCACAATGTAAAGTCAGAG
Organism: Panulirus argus; assembly: GCA_038088735.1. Classification (NCBI taxonomy): domain Eukaryota; kingdom Metazoa; phylum Arthropoda; class Malacostraca; order Decapoda; family Palinuridae; genus Panulirus; species Panulirus argus. Next base: position 8,867 of record JAYMFT010265723.1, read on the forward strand.
AAGTTCTTTCTTCAAAGAACTAGGATGGTAATACTGAAGTGAAAATCATAGCTAGTTAAAGACAGAAATCTCACCAGATATGAAGTCCTCCACATACCAGTGCCTGTGATACCTGCTCCTGAGACGACCATGTTTTCCAGTCTTCACGCAAGATGACGCTCACCCAAGCAACATGCCTTCGCTTTCCGACTGAAGGTCATCCTTTCGGCGTTCGGTAGAAACGCAAAGATTCGTCTTTTTCTATTTTCCTAATTGTACAGCCTACAGCACAGCAACTATGAGGCATTTTAGTAAGACTGAAGCTATAATAAGTTTGGTAACAGCTGATGAACTATGAGGAAGACAGTGATAAACGTGAAGGTTAACGTTATATTTTTCCTCTCAGGATGCATCACGAGCTTGACTTTGGATTGTGTCGGATGCAGACATGAACAAGGGGTCTCTGAAAGGATGTACACTCGGTAAAAAAAGTATCTTCCCGCACGTGTCCGATGAATTTTGAGATGGTCAGTACTACTCATGGTGTCTAGGTCGGGTCGGTAAGGGCGAGTGTGAGACGAATTTCTTAATAATTAAGGCAGTGACACTTCATAGTTTTTACCACCAAAATATGAATGCAATATAACATTTATTATGGTAAATGACAGGAAGTATCGTGAAAGCAGGGCTCCCAGACCAATGGGCATTTCTCAAAATCTTTCATCCAGGGTGTCATATTGTTCCAAGCAAGAAGTGTATAGATACTTTTTTTTTGCTGCTTGTAAACACCGCCTCTGTATGACAACCTGGTCAACAGGACACACACTAGGGTCAGGGGGTCACTTGGTCAGTGCTGAGTGTGAAAAAAAATAAATCACCTCAGTTAAATGCAATCGGTATTCCTTAGCCCTATCATGTCTTTGAGATCAATATTCCAAGAGTTAAGATCACGGGTTCACCTTCACCTATCTATCTGTCTATCTATCTAACTAATTATCTATCTATTCATCAGTCTATCTACCTGTTTATCTATCTATCTATCTATCTATCTATCAGTGTCGAGGTCACCAGATAACTCAGATCTCCGGTAGAAAGAAATCAGTTCATAACCGAATATTATCAGTTTTCATCACCACGGGATCTCTTTCAGAAAAAGGGTTCTGGTGTTTCCCAGGACTCGTTTTCCATGGATTCTTCCAGCTGCCAGGGTGCTCTACAATCAGTGGCAGGGACAGGGTGGACTCCTTTGAAGCAAGAAGTTCTTCCATGAGACTGAGTTCTTTTTCGTCAAATAGACGATGGCACAGCCTCGCCCAAGGTGACTTTTCCTCATGCAAACTGAGTCAGGTGATACTTTTGGCATTGATCACTAAGCGGTACATGAGCGATTCATACTTGCATATTGACCTACGACTGCTATCGCTACCGCTAATACTACTACGTTGCTACTACTACTGCTGCTGCTGCTGCTACTAATACCACTAGAATTGCTACTACTTCTGCTATTACTACTTATACTACTGCAACTACTGCTACTACTACTTCCACTGCTACTACTGCTACCACTACTGTTTCTACTACTATTACTACTGCTGCTACTACTACAACTACTGCTGATACTATTGGTACCATTACTGTTTCTGCTACTACTACTGCTGATACCACTACTACTACAGCTACTTCTACTAATGATAATGCTTCCACTACTACTACTACTGCTACTACTACTACTACTACTACTACTACTACTACTACCACAAATTCTACTACCACTACTACTACTATTACAACTACTACTACCACAAATACTACTACCACAACTACTACTACTACTTCTACTAAAGAATATAAAAATA
>JAYMFT010265734.1:0-10700 GCA_038088735.1 Panulirus argus
GAGCTTTATATGTTGTCCCAAATGTGTATGTCTGTGTCTGTGTGTGTGCGTGTCAGATAGAGATAGAGAGAGAGAGAAAGAGAGAGAGAGAGAGAGAGAGAGAGAGAAAGAAAGAGAGAGAGAGAGAGAGAGAGAGAGAGAGAGTGGTAAACAAAGAAGGAAGGGCGTGGGGCTGGGTGTTAGAGGGGGCAGGGCGTGGGGCCTGATGTTGGGGAGGGCAGGGCGTAGGGCCTATTGGTTGGGAGGGTAGGGCTTGGGGCCTTGTATTAGCAAGGGTAGGGCGTGGGGCTTGGTTTTGGGGAGGGTAGAGCGTGGGGCCTGGTGTTAGGAGGGTTAGGATGTGGGGCCTGATGTTGGAGATGGCAGGGCTTGAGGTCTGGTGTTGGGGGGGGGGGGTAAGGCGTGGGATCTGATGTTGGAGAGGGCAGGGTGTGGGGCCTTGTTGTTGGAGATGGTAGGGTGTGGGGCCTATTGTTGGGGAAGGGCGTGGGGCCTTGTGAAGGGAGGGCAGGACGTGGGGTTGGGTGTTGGAGAAGGGAGGGCGTCGGGTTGTGTGCTGGAGAAGGCACGGCGTGGGGCCTGGTGTTGGGGAGGGGAGGGTGTGGGCTGTGTGTGGGACGGGGCTTAGCATGGAGGAGGGGAGAGGAGGGGAAGGGGAGGAGGTGGACAGGCATCATTTGGAAGCGAGAAACAATGTAATATTCTCCAATGTTTCTGCCATGTTGCTTTCATATAGCTGATGTATAGTTGTGTCCGCGAGGCCGCGTTCGGCTCTGGCTTGGGCCACCGAGTGAGGAGCTCCACACTCTCTGAAGATCCGAACACTTTGGATCTATTCAATTGCGGATTCGACTTTTGTTTATGAACGTTATTGTACAGAAAGACTTTGTTTCTTCTGACAAGATTTTGTTATCAAGAGTCCTTGTACGATATGAGAGTTGAGGAGAAGGTCTTCGTACACGTGGGCATAGAAAACGCACCCTGGCTGCTTAAATTCTGTGAGGCGTGACCTGGACAATAAAATGTTTATGAAGCTCCACTTTTACTCCAGGATGCTTTAGGTAGTCTTTTCATCTTTACTTAGAAAAAAATGAATTTCGCGAAATTATTTTAGGAGTAATTATCATTAAAAACCTTCTACAAATGGCCAGCTAATAGTTCAAGGTGATGCAGCTATTTAAAGCCATCTTTTTTCTTTAATTACAATCGCTTAACACGTCGTATGACACCTACTTCTCGAGACCAGATGCCCACAGTAGTTCACCTGCAGGTACTAGGTGGCCTTTCCTCACTTTAGGATCGCCACATTGTACCGGACCTTCCATTTTTCATCCTGATCCACCAGTCTGTTGGTATTCACATTTAGCAGATTTGATTTTCTTTTTTTTTTTGAGTGGGAGGGGTGTATAATACAAATTTGTCATAAATTAGTTCTGACTTATAAACTTAATTCAGAATTACTTACTGAATTTCATAGTGAAAACTTTTATATAAATCTGTAATAGCATAAGAAACAGAAATATAGATATATAGATTTTATAAACTGACTTTGATATGTGTGCCTCTTTTTTTTAGGCTTATTCACCGTTTCCCGCGTCAGCACCAGGAACAGACGAAGAAAATGCCTCATTCGTTCAAATCCATTCTTTAGCAGTAATATGTTATGCACTGAAATCTCACCCCTCTGTCTACAACCAAGGGCCTCACAAATATTTTCGTGCTTTTCCCCCGGCGGCTTCACATGCCCTAGTTCAGTCCATTGACAGCATGCCGCTCCCTACATACCACATCGCTCCAATTCCTTCTATCGCGTGCATGCCTTTCACTCTCCTGTATGTACAGGCCCCGAGTACTCAAGATCTTATTTACTCCATCCTACCATCTTCCCTTCTCCTTGATTCTTCCACTTCTGAGACATTGATTCTCTTTGTCAACCACCCCCTGTCTCATTCACTTTTTATGTTCAAACCATTTCAGCACACTCTCTTCAGCTCCTCAACCATACCCTCTTTGATACCACACCTCTCTCTTACCCTATCATTTCTTACATTCTCATCCATAGCCTATGCCTCGTATCCGGATGTACAACATCGTTGGGATTGCTGTACCTACAAACATACTCATTTTCGCTCTCCCACATAGTAAACTCTCTTTCCACGCATTTCTCAGCGCTCCCAGAACCTTCGCCCCCTCACCCACCATATGACTCACTTCCACTTCCATAGTTCATTCGCTGTCATGTCCACTTCCAGATATCTAAAATATTTCACTTCATCCAAGTTTAGTCTATTTAAAGTCGTTCCCCAGCTAACCTGTCTCTTTGCACTGTTAAACCTAGTCTTGCTTTTATTCACAATTACTCTTGGCTTTTTGCTTTCATGCACAAATCTCAAACTCAGACACTAACTTCTGCCACCAACCACACCCGTGTCATCAGCAAACATCAAGTGACTCACTCCCTGGGACCCCTCACCCCCTCAGACTGCATACTTACCCCTCTCTCCAAGACCCTTGGATTTACCCCACTCATCATTCTGTCCATAAATTTTGCAGCCATGGTGACCTTACATATCCCTGCCGCAGACCCTGGAACAACTTGCCTTCCTTTCCACCTTCTCACACACATACATGTTACCCTTTTGATTAAAGCTCTTCACTGCATCTGCAGGCTTTCCTCCAACACCATGCATTCGTAACACCTTCCACAAAGCATCTCTATCAACCCTATCATATGCGTTCTAGAGATTTATAAATGCCGCATACAAATCCTTCTGTTTCTTTAAGTATTTCTCAAATATATAATTCAAAACAAACACCTGATCCACACATCCTCTATCACTCATGAAATCACATTGTTCCTCCCCAGTCTGATGCTCTGTTCATGCCACCACCCTCTCAAGCACCACATTCCTATACAACTTACCAGGTACACTCAACAAAATACTTTTATGTTGCTAACACTTACCTTGGTCTCCCATACATTTATGCAGAGGCACTATACATACATTCGTTCATTCTTAGGCACCTCACCATGATACATACAATTAAGATCCTAGCTAACCATTCAACAATACAGTCACCACCTTTCATTAGAAATTCAGCTGCAGTACCATCCATTCCAGCCGCCTTGCCACATTTCATATTTGGTAAAGCTTCCACCTCTTCTTTCTTCACCAGCTCATCAGCCATGAGTCTCTCAGTTCGTATACTTCCCCGACCCTGACACCCTACATCTGCCCACACCATCTTGAAACACATTCAACAGTCCTTCATACTACTCATTCCATCTCTTCACCTCATCACTACCTATTACCACCCCATTTGCCCCCTTCACTGATGTTACAATTTCGTCACTTGTTTTTCTCACGCTATTAATGTCCTGACAAAACTTTTTCTTATTCTCCCTGACGTTTGCTAATATTTACTCATCCCAACTTTCACATGCCCTCCTTTTCAGCCCCTACACCTTACTCTTACCATCCAGCTACTTTTTCTTGTACATATCCCAATCACTCGCACCATTTCCCAGTGAGAAATGCCCAGACACCTCTCTTTTCTCTTTGACGAGCAATTTTACTTCTTACTTCCACCATTCACAAGCCTTTCTCACCTGCTTGCGTCCCACCTTCGGCATGTAGCACACTTTTCTCGCACATATCAACATTGCTTCCCTAAATACCTCCCAGTTCTCATCCACTCCCCTAGCTTCGTTTACTCTCATCTTTTGCCATCCTACATTCACTCTCTCCTTGTATTTCTTCACACAGATCTCCTTCCAAGCTCACTTATTCCATTTCCTCTTCCGAAAACCTTTACACATCTTCACCCTCGCCTCCATTAGATAATGATTATATATATATATATATATATATATATATATATATATATATTTATATATATATATATATATATATATATATATATACCAGTCATCAGCGTCGTCGTCATCGATGGCAACTGGAGTCCTCATTGGTCGAAGTTCAAAAGCACAATAACTCTTTTTAAGCCGAGCCTTGAGTGTGGGTTTTCAAACCTGCCCTTAGTTAGTGCTGAGTTCTGGGTCACCAGAGGCTTACCTTCAGGTTCCTGATGTTAACCCGTTGACTTAACCTGACCTCACACATCCCATCCGCTTCGCTGACCACAGAGAAAATGAATAATGACCGCGCTAATCTCCTTACCTAACCGGCCATAAAAGATATTTTCCCTCTATATCTTGCCGTTTAACAATGAATGCAACCCTTCAGCGACCCCAAGAGCTTTCTGAGATCCTCTGTGATGTGGTTTCCGGCCCCATATGGAGTCGGGAACCCGGGGCTGGGAATCACTGATCTATACACACTAGGTTTTTTTTTTTTCACTCATTAAGGGCTTTACTGCCCTTCTCGCTTTCTCCTCTGCCGTGGAGTTAGCTGATAGATAAGTAGATAGATAGATAGGTAGATAGATAGATAGATAGATAGATAGACAGATGGATGGACAGACGAACAGACAAAAAGATGATGAATAGATAGAAGGATAAATAGATAAATTTACAGATAGATAAATTAATAGAAAGACAGATGTATAGATAAACAATATATATATATATATATATATATATATATATATATATATATGAATAGATAGACAGATAGATAAATAAATAGACCTGAAGACAACAGAATTTTCTGTTGTAAGTAAAATGGAATGGTGATGATAGAGATATTTATTGTATATTCAGAGGCTGTTAAAAGAGATTGTTTAATCCTCAAAGTCTTTGGGTGTAGAACCAGGATATTAAATCTTTGTCAAGAAGTGTCAGATGCTTTTTTTTTATTATAGAAATTGCACTCGATGACGAATTATTTATAAAGATACCAAACAAAAAGATAGTCTGAACAAGATTGCAGTACTGTGCAGTGGTTATTGGATACTGATGAATTGGTTATGCATTTTGAGAAGTCGTTATACAGTTGTAGTGCATTGGTTATACGCACTGTGCAAAGTTATTCGCTATCGATGTATTGCTTATTCACACTATGCGACACGTATACTGAAAATGTATTGGTTATGCTGAATAACTGATATCTATACGCCATGCAATAGTTATACACTAGTGATACATTGATTATATCTACTGCGCAGTAGTTATACACTAGCGTTGTATTGGTTATACACGCTATGCAGTAGTAATGCACTCGCGATGCAGTGGATACACACACACACACACACACACACACACACACACACACACAATACAGCAGTTATACATTAGCAATGCATCGGTAGGACAAGCTGGGCACTAGTTATACATTAGCGATACATTAGCTGTATACATTATTCATTAGTTATTCACGTTTCCCACGCCAGTATTCTGTTGGATGAATTCGGGGCGTAATAGTGGTGGAAAGCGAAGACTTAATATAAAGCTGTCCAGGCTTTGATGAACTAGCTAATTTCGACTTTGATTACCCTTTAAAAGTTATTTTCTTTATTGCGAAACTGTAAATTACGGTGAATTTGATGGCCGCCCCGTCTGTCACATCACAGGTTATTGATGAAAAATAAAATATCATTGATGTAACGGTAAAACACGGTGATTTATGACCGTATCACAGACTAGCATTTTACATAGACCCTGATTAATCAGAATAGAGTTTTTATTTGAAATCCACATATTTTTTCGTCTTCATTTTATATTATGCTAACCCATGGGTAAACAGTTTACCTAGAGGCACTATGCCCGTAAAGGATTTCAGTTCTTGAGGACTGAAAAACCATCAAATTAAGTTTTTGATGGTCCCTACTTCCGTAAAAACCAAGGTTTTAGTGATTTTTACTTGCGTAAAAAGCTAGTCTCATGGATTTATATCGTTTTTCAGCTACTTATTATTGAATGAGACACCAGCATGCCGTGGGTAACGTCGTAAATAACTAATTACAACACTGATATAATATGCTAATTGTCAGTGGCATTCACTGATTACATAAACAAATTGACTGACAATGTCCTTTTATATTATTCTCACTCTTAATAGTGTATTAAAAGGGCAGGCATTCCCTTCAGTCTGGGGGGCGGGGTGTTTGACAGGAGTACAAGAGATAATCTTGGAGATACGAAACTGATAGAATGTTGCAGTGTTTTAACGATACTGTATTAGTGTTGGTTGCTCTATAGGAAGGAAATCAGAAAAGAGAGAGAGAGGAAAAAAAGAATACATTCGAGATATCAGTCCAGGAATTATCTAATGATTTCTGCCGAGAGAGAGAGAGAGAGAGAGAGAGAGAGAGAGAGAGAGAGAGAGAGAGAGAGAGGTGTCAGGTCAGTAATGCGGCCATTATTAACTAACCCTCCTTTTTACCTGTTGAGTGAGACTGTACGACTCCTCGAGGAAGACGGTACAACCCTTTCGTGTGATGGCGTGACCTTTGACCCGGTTGAGACGACCGGGCTATCATCATAACCAAGGGTCGTACCACTGTGCTGTGCTCAGGGGTCGTGCTGGCTTTCTCAAAAGTCGTATCCACATTGTAAAGTAGATTAAGGTTAATCCTGGTTCCACTCGAAAGCTTGTGTGTATGATATACGAGATCACTTACAGGAGCCATAATTCACTGGATTCCCGTAAGGCATCGGATTCGACAGGAATTCTTTGGCTTCCAGGAACTCCTGGACTCGAGCCTAAGTTCTTTTGCTTCCGGGAGCTCCTGGCCTCGAACTTAAGTTCTTAGGCCTCCAGGATCCCTTTGGATTCGAACTACTCCTGGCATCCAGAAACCTCTGGATTAGAACCTAAGGTCTTTGGCATTCAGGAACCGGTGGACTCGAACTTGAGATCGTTTTTCCGAGGACTATCTGGACTCGAACTTAAGATAGTTTTTCCGAGGACTATCTGGACTCGAACTTGATTTCTTTGGTCACTAGGAACCCCTGGAGTCAAACTTATGGTCTTTGGCTTCCAGGATCTACTGGACCTGAACTTATATTCTTTAGCATCCAGGAACTTCTATACTCGAACTTAAGTTCTTTTGCTTCCAGGAACCTCTGGATTTAAACTAAAACTCTTTGGATTCCATGAATTCCTGGAGTCGAGCTGGAGTTCCTTAGTTTCCAGGAATCCCTGGACTTGAAGGTTAACCTGTTTCATAGTAATCATCATTAACACCATACATGTTATGGAGATTTGGAAGGTTCATTTGGATTTCTTTTCTTCAGCTGCCCGGATCAAGTTGTTGCTTTTACTCTTGTGCCACTAGAGAAAGTCTCCCAGTGCAATAAGTCTTCTAGAACTTTATGACACTAGCAACAGTTTACTAGTCTTATGGACGGGAATATTTTGCTCCTACGAAAGCTCTTCGCAGAGATGGTCCTTTCGCCCATCTCAACACAGGCCATAGTCCTGATTCCTCCTCTCTTTGCCATGATTTTATGTCACCGGCACCTTCAGGTAACTCACACTCTAACACTCTGGCTCTCTGAAGAGTTATCCTCTTTCATGAGGTTCTGAAAGATGGGCTGTTGAGTATTTCACCAGGCCATTCTTCATCCTTTAGCCTGACATGTATTCATACTATATTGAAGCCCTGTTCCCCTCTGCGCTCGTTTCACAGTTTGTAAAGTCGTCCATCTGTTGTTTTTGATGTCTTCTCTACTCTTCCCGATAGATATCAACAAGGATATCTTTTCCTTTGCCCCCAATCCATCATTTCATTCCCATAGATTTATCTAGAATTTTATTCTCGTGTGTTCATTTATTCGGTGGACGTCTTCATCCCAACCTTCGACTATTATAAATTTTGAAACGTTTTCATTTGGAGGTAAATCTATATCTAGCTTTTAAGTAACGGATGAAAATGATTCTGTGTTTAATCTGAAGCTCACTACACAAAGGAAAACAAGGGAACACAAGTAGCAAAAACCACTGGGTCACCATTGGGGTTGCCTGTGAAAGATGGAGGTCAGTGTGGTGCAGAGGAGAAGAGCAAACAGCAATAGGAAAGAAGAACCTGTGATTTGTACATTTATCAAGGAAGACGTAGATAATCCTACCCAGACATGAAGTACAGGTAAATGCTTCACTGTGATCTCGCTTGAATTCACCATGTTAACCCAAACAGTTCCTGGCTATTGTGAGTAGGGCGGTGCAGCTCCGGAAGGGGTAGGGCTGGGCAGTAATAGGCTGTAACTTAAAGCGTCAGGTGTTCTGAGCAACAAGGGACGTTAAGCGTCGGCTCTGCAGGTGTTTACGAGCTAAACAACGCACTTTACCGCTACACGTTTAACGACCCCCCCTCCGTCGTCGTCTTTACGACACCGTGGCAAATGTAATGAGTCCAATATCAAAGAGGCTTTGATATCTAACTCCGACGTGTGGATGTGGCTGTCACGAAATAGCTCTTCTTGTCAAACTTGATTTTTGTTGAGGACAGTTAAAAAAAAGACTCGTTTTCTTGTAGGTGTCTAGTCTTGACATGGGGTTACATGAACACTGGATTTGGTACATTACGTGTCATGGGTTATCTAGTTACGAGTCCCCCAGATATGAGTTTTATAGGACTTAGACTGGAACAGTACGGTAGTCTTTTTCTTTCTTTAAAACTTGTTTCTTGCGTGTGTGTGTGTGTGTGTGTGTGTGTGTGTGTGTGTGTGTGTCTGTGTTCGTCTGTGTGTGTCACCGGACTCCATCTGCTTGGAGTTATAACGCGAGCGAAAAATCTATTTTAGCGAGGCTGCATCGTCGTCAGTTGACGAAAGCACCATATCCTCAAAGGACTCTAGGCTTCAGTGGAGGTCATCATGACCCTACTACTGAATACAGCGTAGCATCGGTGCCAGAAGAGCACCTAGAAAGGTGGTCTTGGACTAATACCAGGATCTTTTCAGAAAAGGAACCTATGGAAAAGATTATCCCTAGGGATAGGGGAGAAAGAATACTTCCCACGTATTCCCTGCGTGTCGTAAAAGGCGACTGAAAGGGGAGGGAGCGGGTGGCTGGAAATCCTCCCCTCCTGTTTTTGCTTTTCCAAAAGAAGGAACAGAGAAGGGGGCCAAGTGAGGATTTTCTCTATGTTCTTGACGCTACCTCGCCCACGCGGGAAATGTGAGGTGCACACTGGGATGAAGGTGTAGCATGAGCCGACCAAGGTCATTCGACGTCCACTTGATAACTTCTTCACCCAAACGGGAGGGCGCGAGAAATTGTTCGCCTCCATCTACTGCCTCGTGTGACGATCGCTAGCATCGAGCAACTGAATATTTACACTTTTTACGTTAATGTCTTTACACTCGATATAGATGTTTTAGGGTCATCAACAACTGTCATTTGTTCACTGGTATATAAACAGCCTTCACAACGAAACACTATGGTAACGCTAAGTAGAAACGGGATGAAAGCACTTGTATAAACACAGAACCCTAAGCCGTGGCGACACACCGCCATTGATAATGGACAACGTCCGAAGCCACACTCTTCCTCCTCTTGGCCGAAGGAGAAGCACAAGCATTGTAAGGCTGGTAGTGACTCCCCTGAGAAGTCTCGCGAGAGAATTCGGAGAGGTTCAGCGGCAGCAGCGTGGGTCCTGGTGCTTGTCTGGAACTTCAGAGGTTTTGTAAATCTTCATTATCAGTTTGTCTTGTTTATCGTTTCATGATGTGGAACATGGCGGTGATGTACTGGGTTTAGAAATGCGTAAACTCACACACACACACACACACACACACACACACACACACACACAGACATACATCCATACACACACACAGACACACATATACACACACAAATACTCACACAGACACGCACACACTCACATACACACACACAAATACACACACATACACATACACACACAAGCACACATGCACACACACACATACACACACACACATGCACATACACACACATACACATACACACACATACACACATACACACACAAATACACGGACACACACACACACGCACACACACATGAACACACAAATACACAGACACAGACACAGACACAGACACACACACACACACACACACACACACACACACACACACACGCACACACACGCACACGCACACGCACACACACACACAAACATCCAGATCTTTGAAAGACGTAAGGGTAAGAAAATATAAGAAAATATGAAAATTAGCGAGAAACTTGTTAAGAAAATGTAAATGATTACTTTTATAATATAGGAGTGGTTGCTGAATAAATAAAATGACTGAAGATATGGTTAATACAGAAAGCATACATAAATGTGAGAAGTTGTATAATAGTAGAGACTGTTCAAGAGATGGGATCCCAAGAGTGCAAAATTCCCTCTCCGTCCAGTACGAATAGGTAATCCAAAAAAGGAATTACACGTAATTACACGGAATTACAACAAGGTATGCGAGATTTTTTGTACTATCTAGCATAAGACTTATTGGTGATTTAGGACTGAAATAAAAGTAATCCTGACTCCTTCAGACTTGGAGCCTTGAATAGTTATATTCCTTGTATTTGTGATATCTTTATGGGTTTGAATATCTGATGAATGCTTATGATAATTATATGAATATGATACCTTTGGGAGAATGTTATTTACTCTCTATATGTGAAAATGCACATTACAAGATTCATGTAATTTACGTGACCAATAAGATACTATTATTGTATCATCATAATCATTCTTCTTCTTCTTCTTCTTCTTCTTCTTCTTCTTCTTCTTCTTCTTCTTC
>JAYMFT010265745.1:0-10700 GCA_038088735.1 Panulirus argus
CACACCCTGTCAAAAGCCTTAGATATGTCAAGGGCAACTACATATGACTCCCCAAAATCTTTCAGGGATGATGCCCAAACATTAGTGAGATAGGAAAGAATATCACCAGTGGATCTCGCCTTACGGAAGCCATACTGGTGATCGGAGAGATTGTGATTATCGAGGTGTTTAAGGATATGACAGTTGAGGAGGGATTCAAAGACTTTGGAAATGGTAGATGTCAAACGCATAGGTGGGGGTATGTATCTGTAAAAGATGCATATCCAGTTGTGGGCGTGAGATAGGGTGTTCGATCCCCCTCTACCGATGTTGTTAAAAGCTATGGAGGACATGGATGTAAGAGATTAAAAAGCCCAGTTAAATTCCAGTTTATCAAAACATTCGTTCCAGCAGACTAATATAGCTAAAGGTTTATATTGCAATTGGCTTCATGCTTATATTTGATCAAAAACTTCTTTTCGTTGACTTAACTTTTGTTACTTGTTTTTTTAGAAACTACTGGTTATACTAGTTATAGTATAATTTTTTTTTTCATATTTTGAGCAAAATGCATTACTAAAGCGTTTAGGTTACATGAGGCTTGAAACGGAAACATATTCGTCTGTTGCTTACTAAATGTACCAACTTTTGACTTGGATTACTTACTTAGCCTTGTACAGCTAACCTTGTGCTGTACAGCTGGAGTTGTAGTTAGGCTTAAGGTTTCTGTAGTCTCCTAAATCAGCGTAGGAACATCTAGGCAAAGAGGATTAAACAAAGGTAGTGGATGCCCGCCAAACATTTCAAGGGCCTGACTGCGTCCAGTATTACTTTGTTGTATTTGTGTGACTTGTGACCCTTGAGAATTGGAGGGAAGGGAAGTAATTTTGGTGGTCTTTTACACTCCTTATCCCTGTAACAAAATCTTTTAAGAGCATCTTAGACGCACTTTGTATGTCTTCATACGGTAAGAATGCAGTGTGTGTGAACATCGATGCGACTTGTCATTTTCTGGGATTTCTGTCGCGTTAATGTTTTTACTGATTCATTCAGATATTTAACTCGTCAGGCTCTCGCGAACGATCATAAGTATCTGATTAGTTTGAAACTAGTAAAAAATGAATTCTTTAACGTACAGTCGTACGCCTTGAACAAGAATTTTCTTTGTGAAAGTCTGTCTTTACAGATGTTCATAGTGGCATCTGATCGGTGAAGAAAGATAAGCCTGAAAATGCTCTCCATGTGAACACTTCGTGCAGTATTGATCATTAGGTGGATTAGATTTTATAATTACTGACCTTGCTATGGCGCAGATTTCTACCTTTGTACATCATATACTAGGGCTTGAAAATAGTTTTGAACTAACTGCGTCGATACATGCGTTCCTCAATAACCATAGCCAGTTGCCGATTTTTTTAAATGTATTAGTTTACTAAATGGGAAGAGCAGCGAGAAGCTGTGCGATTAAAGTGGATTGGATGGAAATGCCAGGGTGACTGCCACTGAAAAACTGATTGAGCTCTGTGATATGAAACGTATGAAGTCTTAAGCTACCCAATCGGACGCCATCTGGACTAGAAAATGAGACTTTAATTTCGTTGTAAACTTTACCCCTTCTGGTACCATGAATTTGGTTTCCAGAACGTTATTCCCCCTGACTGAAGATGGGAACAAAATTTATCAACGAGACTCGCAAATTAACATGTAAATGTATGCATACTTTTCAATTACCGTAAATGGATGTAATTAATACCTTGACAGATTATTAGGAATAGCTGGAGAAAGGGGCTGGGGGTGGGGAAGTGAAACTAGGTAAGGTGTAGGGTAAAGTCGATGGATTACACACCTTCCTTGTAGAATCAATCACTTGGCACTTTTTTTTTTTTGGGGGGGGGTGATTCATAATTCCTCTTCCACCACTGTCATGACCTAAAATCTGAGCTGATAGAAATTTGATATAAAAATCTCTCAACCGCAGTTTAATTAGGAAACCTTTTTAGTTCCTTGCGGGAACAGTTAGATCATTACAGAGAAAAAGTATCGAACAATAGCTTCTTGGGTTGTCTAACTTGAGTATGAAAGTAAACCGTGTCTGTATTTATTGGAGTTATTAATTTTTCTCTGAATTGTGTGACAGGATCGGTGCTTGGTTCAATCGACAAAAGGCCCTATGCCCACCAGAATTTTGGGACCCCCTTTGCATTGTAAATATTAATTTCCATTTTTGGAATCCACACGTTTGTGGGAAAACATGAGCTGTGCGAGAGCAGTTGCACACATGTCATTGCTGATAGGAGAGGCAGTTGACAAGATGTTACCTTGTGTTTCTGAAGTAAATTTCGGTGAACTATAATGTTAACTCGAATTTTAGAATTTCATTCTCTGGCCTAGGATATTTTTTTAGGGGGGAGGGGCATACGTCATTGTAATGGGTTTTCTGGTAATGAGTAGGTTGAATGTATCCTCTGAACTATAGTTTTAATTAACATTGTGAACTCAAACGGCTTGTTTCAGATCGGAAACTTTTGCATTAGATGTTGAAATGAACGGGATTGAAGTGAAATGGAACTTTGGTGAGCATTGGGACTGATAGCTTTGTCCAGTCAGTATTTTTCTATTCTAAAACGAGTACCGCTTGTGTGCTTGTGCAATTCGTAGCGAAATCACAAAAATAGTCAACATGGACTCCATGCTGCGTATAACATGAACCAAACAAAATTCGTGGTATTTCATGTATAGTGACTGACATGACAGAAACCTAAACATCCCCCAGTGAGACATTTCAGGTAAAAGAAAAAAGAGACTGGGCTCTGCAGGCACTTTTAAGGCCTAATACAAGATTCTAGGGAGAGGGAAAGACGAGAGGAAGAAGAGAATTCCACAGCTGAAGATGTTCTAGGGCATGCCTTAAAAACTGCGGGAAGCAGCAGCAGAAGTGTGCCTCTGGTCCAAGATTTGTTGACGGGGACACACTGAGACAGCCCAGAAGTTGCCAAAATACCTATAGGATAGAGCAGCAGCAACATCGTAACCAACAGACGGGGATTGCTGAAGAAAGGTGCTGTCGGGAAAATTGAGATCGAAGGGTTGAGTACTATTTTGTTAAGATGAAGACTCGTACTCCATGCTAGGGGACTGAAAAAGAAAATATACTTGTATGAAATGGCTCTGCATAAAAATGACTACTGATGCAGCAAGTCTAGCTTTTCGGAAGTAGACGTTGTGGTGTTTCGGTTGTCCATGATATTAGACAATATGCTTGCTCCAGCATTTTTTTATTATATGGTTGAATTGTAGTTTTGTGGTTGAAGAGAGGGCAGTGTGCCTGGAAAAGGTACGCTTAGGACTTTGCTTGAAAAAATTGTAAGTTGAGTGGGAGGAGATGGAGCAGAGTTAGATGAATTGTAACGCAAAGTTTAATTAGGGAAATGAGGTGTCAAAAATGTTTTATTAAATGTAGAGTTAGAGATTGATCAGATTGGAAGGGGGGGGGGGGGAAGAGGTTAATTTGCTAGTGGGGATTTGGTGACAAAAACGTCTAATCAAGAGTTTATGAAGCTTGCTTGACTAATAACAAATCTGCAGCTATTCAAAGCAGGAATAACAGCAGATAGTTTCATATTCCTGATTTGACAGGCATCGGAGCAGAAACTATGAAACAATAGAGGGGAATTAACCAAGACAAACTCTGTGCGTACAGCACATCCTTTATCTATACCAGCGAAGCGTTACCCGTCACAAGGAAACTGAGAAACCTCGCATGGATGTTAAGTTAGTATCTTTTATGTTGAAGGCCTCCATCGAGGCCAGGCCTTAATTTAAATATAGAGAATTATGAAACAAAAGGAAAAGAGAAGAGAAAGTATTTAGGAATTTTTTTTTTTATAAAGTGAAACCTGTCTTGAAATGTGCAAGGTCAGTTATTGAATAAGACATGGAAAGGTAGAGTTCCAAAGCTTCGTCATGTTGGGAAAGATGCAGGTATCAAAACGGCCCACTCTTGAGTTGCCGATGGCCACGCAAAACTCATGTGACGCAGCAGCTTGCCGAGTATTGCGCGGTCTAGCTAGTGATGGGGGCATACAAGCAGCCAGCTCTCGGGAGCAAAGATCAAAGTAATATATATAGAAGAGGGAAAGTGAACCAACATTGCGGCGTAGGGCATGGGGGTCAAGTTTGGAAGTTCGCCTGGGACAGTTTACAAGTCGGACCGCCTTGGACTCTGCTCTGTCAAGTAAGGAAACAGAGCTAGAACCATCTCAAATGTGAGAGCAGTACTTCATAGAAGGACGAATCAGTCCCTTGTATAAACGGAGCAGCTGTTCAGAAAAGTTTCGACATCTAAACAGGACAGTTCATTAGAGGCAGATTTAGCTATCCCCGTAAAGTGGGGTTTCCAAGAATGTTCATAGTAAAGAGGTGGAATTACAGAACCGTCAAAGGAGAGACGAGAGTTGAGTTTTCGATAGAGATGGGTACAAATTGGGTCTTGGAGGCATTAGATTTATCAAGATTTTGTGTACTCCAATGAGATATCCTGCCCAAGTTTGTGGAAGCTGTCGAGATGAGATGTAGATCGAGTGAGAGAGCAGAATTGAAGGATGTAGATGAATGCAATGTTGAGTCGTCAGTTGTTTGTGTGCATTGGGTTAATTATGGAAGAGGGAATCTTTGGAAAAAGAGAGAAAGTGAGGGGACAGGACAGACTCTTGAGGGACACCGCTGTTGAAAGAGAAAAGGGGGAGGCTGATCCATCAACAGCCAGAGAGATCGGCCGGAGAGCAAGCTAGATATCAAGGAGCAAAGTGAGGGAGGGAATCCAAAAGAAGGGGGCTTGGAGATGAGACCCCGATGCCACAACTTGTCAAAAGTCTTAGATATGGCAAGGGCAACTACATATGACTTCTCAAAATCTTTAGGGGATTATGACCAGACATTAGTAAGATAGAAAAGAATATTACCAGTGGATCTCGCTTTACGGAAGCCATACTGGTGATCAGAGAGGAGACCGATTTTCGAGGTGTTTAAGGATATGGGAATTGAGGAGGCATTCAGACTTTGGAAATGGTACATGTCAGAACAGGACGATAGTTAGAGGGGTCAGAACGGTCACCCTTCTTAGGGATGGGGTGTATCAAGGCATGTTCCCAATGAGAGGAAAAGTTTTGATTTTTAAACAAAAGCGGAGTAAACGAGCAAGCAAAGGTGCAAGTTCAAAGGCACACACTTTAAGTACACGGGGATGCATACCAACAGGACCATAAGCCTTGCTTGTGTCCAGAGAAAGATGCGTTTTTCGGACAGTCCGAGAAGAGATTACAGGAAACTCATAGGATTAGTAAAAGGAATCAAAAGATGAGGGAATGTCAGTCATCTAAGGTGGAGTTAGAGAAAGGGAACCAGATAGTTGCTTTGTCAACGGGAGAGACTGCTATAATGCCGTCAGGACGGAAAGGTGAGGGAAAGGTAGTGACAGAAGTTGTTGATGCCCTTAGATAAGACCAGAAAAACCTATCAGTGGATGTCGAGGAGGTTATCACGCTTCCTTTGAATAAAGGAACGCTTCGCCTCACGGATAACGCGCCTGAAGCGATTACGGGCATTGATAAAAGTTGAATGGTAGCCAAAGATAGTTTTTTCCAAGCCTGATATGCCTGATTCCTTGCCTAAATGGCCTCAGAACATGAACGGTTGAACCATGGATTGCATGAAGTAATGATGGAGGAAGTTGGGATAAATGCTTCCATTGCCGCAAGATTAACCTCTGTTATGCGTTTGGTGGATACAAAAGCATCGCCACATAAGAGACAGTAATTTAACCAATAAAAGTCAGAAAAAGTACGTAAGTTATCCTTGTCAGTTTTGTTCAGGTGCTAGTATTTACGCTTAGAAGGGGCTGCTGGAGGAGGAGGTGCCGTTCAAATGGATACATTTGAGATTATGATCAGGTGAACCAATTGGGAGCGAGATTGTGTACTTACAGCGAGATGGACTGGAGGTGAAAAAAATGTTCAGAATATTAGGAGTGGTCATAGCGGTTAGGTATATGGGTAGGGTGGGAGATAATTTGCTCTAAATCACTAAGAATGGAGAACGTGAGGGCTTCGATCCCTCCACCAATCATATGGGAGGAATTCAACCATTTCCTTTGGTGACGGTTGAAATCCCCGAGGTCGAGGATCTGCTTGCGGGAGAGAGGATGTCAGTCTCATGACAGGAGATTGAATAGTCGAAAGGTATAAATTTGTAGAATTAGGAGAGCAACAGGCGAAACAAAGGACAAGTGTGGTAGTAGGGAGACGGACTTTGAGCCATATAACATCAAAGTTAGGAGATTCAAAGTCCTTGTGGCGTGCAACAGGTGTGCTTCTGTTGGAATATGCACAAACGTGAGGAGAGATTATACTTAGATATAAAAAATGGACTTGAGAACATAAACTGTTTGACAGAAGTAAGATATGAGAGATACTAGACAGATGGTGTTCACCTGAGGAGAGGTTACTAGACCACGAATGTTAGAGTATGCACCGTTAAGTTTTCGTTGAAAATGTTACAAGTCGTTGCTAGAATATCACGAGTCCAAAGTTTGTCTCCCTGCGGCAAAATCTGGTTGGTTAAAGTTCCCTGTGAACTTCAAATATATTACAATATTTAGCAAACAAAAATATGGAGATTAGTAATGTGGGCACTTGAGTATCTCGTGGACGTTGTCTATAATTAGGACAAACTAGCACAGGGTATGCCCCATCAGAGAAATGACTTCAAAATGTGAGGAAAAAAAAATAGTGCATGACGTATCTTTTGCATCATAGTTCATGCGAGGCTGCAGCTGCCATAAGATGAGTGAGGTAGTTTAAATTTTGGTCGTAGACCATAATTCGTACTTCATATTTACCTTCAATATACATTCCCTTTTCTACCTTTACGGTAACAAATTTTCTTAATCCTAGAATTTATCATGTTATATGCAAGGTTTCAAAATTGGTAAACTTTCTTAGCACATAATAAAGCAAGTTCGTAGCACATTTGGATAAGCCACAGCCAGGCTCACCTTTGATCTAACTTCCCTCTGGCTGCTAGAAAATTGGTCTTTGTTGCACCATTGACCTTCAAATGGGAACAGCATTAAATACCAGTTGCTTCTGTTCGTATGTTTCAAGTGGCCACCAACATACATTTGTAGATAGTTACCTTGCCCAGTGCCTTTTTAGCGAAAGCATAATACATGTAGACAAGGTGGAGACAGGGCAACAAGTATAATACCCTCTAGATGTAACGCACAAATGATAAGTCACAAAGGCAACGTCAGTGGCGCCCCGCTGGGTTCTGTTGTGATACCTTTGCACATTTAGATTACTCTTAAAAGGAGGACTGGATTCCTTTGTGATTGTTTGCAGGTGATCTGTCATGAGTAAAGTAAACACCACCTAGGATTGTAGCTGGAGTGATATTGGTTTGATTTAAGATCATTTTAAATGCCAAGTGATGATGCAATGCAATGAAAGGAGGCTTCGATATGATAATTATCTACCAAGAAATAAGGTGCGATAGTATATTAGTAGATTTTCGGAATCAACTTACTCCCTAACCTGTCACCAGAGTTCCACCTTAAAGAGAATAATGGAAACAAATAGTCTGTTTGTAAATATTGCATTAGATTACGTAGATAAGGAAATAATCGACACTGTTCACACTTGTGCTAGGCCCGAATTAAAATGCCAAAGTTTCTTCCCGGTACTTAAACTAGCATAAAAGACTAAAGAGGTGCCCAGGACTGCAACTAAGCCGGTGCCAGAACCGTGGGTAATTACATGGGAAGGTTAGAGGTCTTGAAATGTCCATATTGGAAGAAAGAACATGACTGCAAAAAGTTTGATGACGTCGCCAGCGAAAATTTCTTGAAACATTCAAGAACAGAACCACCAGAGACCATACCATTAAAGTTTAGCAAGAAACAATCGAAAATATGATGGTGTTCTTAAGCCCATGTTGATTGAAAAGAAAAAATGTAAATATGGTCGGCATACACAGGTTTGAAAATTTATTTATTGGTAGATAGAAATAGGTCCATAAGAGTGTAGAACTCTAACACTCTCTATAGTACATCACACACGCACACACACGGCAGTGTATTGTTCATCCTTCCACTTTCAACTCTTATCCACTTTTGTTTGTATATAACCAGTCTGCAAGGATTAGTTCTACATAACTTTAAAGTCGATCGTTCAGTAATCACAGGTTTTCTGTAGAAGCAATCTAATCAGCCGCTGGGATCATGTGGTGGTAACTAGTTTGTCTTGAACTACTTCAGGGCGAGTCTGAGCGATTGAACAGTTTTGCTCATATTTTGCGGCACTCTCGTCTTGTAATCATCGATCGTCATAAGTGCCAGAGGCAGTTTAGGAATGTCAAAAGCCTTGGATCTTTCTTTAAGCTTCTGCCAGGATTCCTCTGCTGCAAAGGCATACTGCAAACAGACACCTGTCACGTGAGTATTAAGTGATTAGACTCTTGGAAACTTGAGTTTAGTTTTTGGCCTTTAACTCCGTCACCATAGTATTGATACTGCCAGTGTAATTGATCACATTATATAACGAATTTTGAGTGAAACTAAATACCTTTGTATCCTGGTCCACTCTAACTTCAGGGTGATGGAGGAAGCGGCTTGGTGTGCCGTAGTCCCAAGGGAGAATTCGTCCTGAAAGGTTAGCATTTACATTGGTCCGAATCTTTCAAAAGAGGGATGTACTTTGTTAGGAAATTCATATTGTATGGGGTCGCCATTTAAAGCCAGGCCAGCCTAACATGGCATATGGCTGTCTAGCTAAGGCAGAGGTTTTTAACGTAAAAAAGGAACTTCTGTTGAGGTATAGTCCATAGGTAAATGGGGCTTTTAACATATACAAAGGAAATGCTTGTTTTGCCGAAAAAGTCTGGAAAAATAGACAAGACTAGTTTAGTCCGGCATATGTAATGTTTGTATTTAACTCTGACAGGCTTTATTATAGTATTTGGCCTCTGTGTATATTCCAGGCTTGGTGTCTTGGGGAGTCGCCTGCGAACGTGGCTTGCCTACTGCATTTGTGGACGTCGGTTACTACTTGCAGTTCATCTACGACACGGTTGACGCAGCGACGTTCCAGGTGTACTTTTCCCAGTACGGTACCCACGCAGCAGCCTCCAGTAGTACCAACGCTATACATACCACTAGTTCCGTACACAGTGGCTCGGGCTATGTTGCCACTACGCAGAGCACTGGAACCCAACATACTGGCTCCGGGTATGTTGGCGGTGCACACAGCTCTGGAACCCAATATAGTGGCTCCGGGTTTGTAACCACTACACACGGCGCTGGAACCCATCATAGTGGTTCGGGATATGTCGCCACTTCACACAGCGCTGGAACCCAACATAGTGGTTCAGGGTATGTCGCCACCTCGCACAGCGCTGGATCCCAACATAGTGGTTCAGGGTATGTCGCCACCTCACACAGCGCTGGAACCCAACATAGTGGTTCAGGGTATGTCGCCACCTCACACAGCGCTGGAACCCAACATAGTGGTTCGGGATATGTCGCCACTTCACACAGCGCTGGAACCCATCATGGTGGTACTGGGAATGTCATTGGCATTGGGTACACTGGAGCCGGTCATGGTGTTGGCACGGGTCATGGTGTTGGCACGGGTCATGGTGTTGGCACGGGTCATGGTGTTGGCACGGGTCATGGTGTTAGCACGGGTCATGGAGTTCACGGCAGCGGTGTAGGGCAAGGGACCTTTACTACCGGTACCGGCGGCGCCCTCCCGGCCCTAGTGACTGGCTACGTGGCTTACTCAGACCCTTACCTCACGGGCGTTGTCAAAGGGGTCGACCCGTCTCCTCCGCCAGGATATAAGACTAGCGAGTACCCAGGCTTGCTTGGCTATGACTATGGCTATCCATCAGGCGATGAAGCAGACGAAGACTACCCCCCGCTACCGCCACCAGGCTACAAGGGTAAGCGCTACCCGCCAGGTTATAGGGGTGAAGGCCACCCGCCGGGCTACAAGGGTGAACGCTACCCTTCGGACTACAAGCATTATGAAGATTACAAGGGTGACAAAGGCAGCTATTACCCACCAGGCTACAAGCACAATAAGGGCGATTATCCACCAGGCTACAAGCACGATAGGGACGATTATCCACCAGGCTACAAGCACGATAGGGACGATTATCCACCAGGCTTCAAGCACGATAGGGACGATTATCCACCCGGCTACAAGCACGATAGGGACGATTATCCACCCGGCTACAAGCACGGTAGGGACGATTATCCACCCGGCTACAAGCACGGTAGGGACGATTATCCACCCGGCTACAAGCACGATAGGGACAATTATCCACCCGGCTACAAGCACGATAGGGACAATTATCCACCCGGCTACAAGCACGGTAAGGACGATTATCCACCCGGCTACAAGGGCGATAGGAACGATTATCCACCCGGCTACAAGGGCGATAGGGACGATTATCCACCCGGCCACAAGCACGATAGGGACGATTATCCACCCGGCTACAAGCACGATAGGGACGATTATCGACCAGGCTACGAACACGATGACGACAATGACTATTACCCTCCAGGCTACAAGCACGATGACGACGATGACTATTACCCTCCAGGCTACAAGCACGATGACGACGATGACTATTACCCTCCAGGCTACAAGCACGATGACGAC
>JAYMFT010265756.1:0-10700 GCA_038088735.1 Panulirus argus
ATATATATATATATATATATATATATATATATATATATATATATATATATATATATATATATATACCGTTGACGAGAAGGCCTCGATTAGGGCTTCAGCTGCCGTGACGTCTCAGCTAACTACAACAAAAAAACCAGTATGCTTCCCAAAAGCTGGAGGCGTTGTACAGGTGCTGTAATTATGTTTCCTGGGGAGCAGGTATGTCCATGTATGAAATCCTGATCACACATCGGGGTGGTTCATACCCTATTTCTCTACATACTAGAGTGGAATCAAAAACCTTCCGTCTCATTAATTCTCCTAGCTTCATCTCTCTTGAACCTTCCATTCTCCGTACGTCGCGATGTTGCTGCTCTCTCTCTCTGTTCCACAGGTATTATTTTGGTCATTGTTTTCGTGTGTCCCCCTCTCCAAGGTTTGGACCCGTGGCACGCGTTCGGATGCTGCATCCGCAGTTTCTGTTTGGAGATCGGACTTTCGAGGACTGGCAGTTATTATGCCTCCTACTTCTCTTCCTTCTTTCAGCTTTTCCTCTTCATATAACCTTTCTTTCTTTAAGAGTTAGGTTTACAAACGCCCGCGGAGCCCTGATTAATTTCCTTCTTTTTACTTTTACTTTCGACTCGCAACCGAGATGGCCTTGACGGGGGCATGTTTTGTCCGTGCCATGTTGTTTACCGTAAAAATTGTATACAATATTGTTGAGTCCTGGTGTTAGTAGTTAGTTAAGACCCCTTTCTTAGAAAGAGTTCTGGTGTTATGCAGGACCTTTTTGTAAGAGAAAGTCCTGGTGTTACCAGGGCCCCTTCCGAAGAAGGAGTCCTATTGTTACCCAGGATCCCTTACTGAGAAAGTCCCTGTGTTACCCAGGTCCCCTTTCTAAGAAAGAGTCCTGGTGTTACCCAGGAACTCTTTCTAAAGGCTCTTGCAGCCAAGGCTGCGCTATCTCCAGTAGCAGGGGAATGTGGATTCCTTTGGAGTGAGAAGGTCTTCGACGAAATTGTACCCCCAATGATATAGCCTAGTCAAAGGGAACTTTTCACACACGGGGTCCAGGGACACCTATGGCCAGTTTATCAGATGTGCAGAATCTATGTGGTACATACAGCTCCCGATATGCCTTGGAGGGTTTACATTTTAAGCTGTAAATTGTATCTAGAAACAGCAAGATCCCCCCTGTATACAGCAACGTATACTGAACAAAGTAACCTTGTAATGAAGGCTAAACTTATGGGGCTCTACCGAATGAGGTATACCGCATGACCCCAGCGGGCATACTGAACGGTACCGACAGAAACACGTATCAAACATACCAGCACCCCGTATGATCCCCAGCGAGTATACTGAGCGCCAAACACTAACAAGTGAGGACGGTCGCAGCTCATAAGTCCTGTGACGCATGCGGGTCAGGTACCCGCATCCACCCCCGCATATGCCTCAATCATCCATCCCTGGTCGCCAATAAAAGCACCCGCTTGCTTCCGTATGCGGTGCACGTTTCTATCCACCCCAACAATCGGCATAAACAAACTGTTCACTTTCGTATACGGCACGTGGAGGATCTGAACCCGTGTGGCAGCCTTGATGTCGCGATCGTGGTGGTAGTAGTTATAAAAGGAATCTAACTATTAAGTAAAAGTGTCTAGAGACTGGCGAAGGGAGCCAACACTTTTCACCAGACACTTTGAGAATGACCCGTCCCTTCCTTACATAATGAGGGATCCAAAACTGCTGGTGATCTATCCACAGAAGTACATGAATACCAGTGCTCTTCTTAACGTAATGAGGCATCTGTGCCCGAACGGAATTTAACAGCTACATTTAAGAACTCAGGACTGAACACCTATGTAAAAGAACTTAACAGCTAAATATAAAAAAAAAGACTCAAAAGTTACATAAAGCAAGAGCTAAACCAAAGAACTCGACTGGATTAAAGGACTCAGCAGGTAAGCTTAAGGTCTTGATGGCCACATACTCACTAAACAAAGCTC
This sequence comes from Panulirus argus, assembly GCA_038088735.1. NCBI lineage: Eukaryota > Metazoa > Arthropoda > Malacostraca > Decapoda > Palinuridae > Panulirus > Panulirus argus. The sequence goes on from JAYMFT010265756.1 coordinate 1,992, forward strand.
TTGAAAGACCACAACGCAGACAACCTGAGGAAACTCCTGTACAATGTTCACCTGACAGACGAAAGAGCAGTGCTTTGCAGAACCCCTTGAGAAAGTTGTTTGGCGAGTCACGAAAGGCTTACAACGAAGAGGAGTAACGTTGTTTAGGTGCTAACTCAGGTCACTGACAGCTGTCATCCTCTCGCTCTCTCTCTCTCATCTGGGCCAAAATCTTGTCTGCTAACTGGTCCAGTTCTACTACCAGGTCGTCTTTTACTCCCAAGACCTCCTTTGCTACCAGGCTTTCTTCTACTAACAGGACCTTTGGTATCAAGTTTCCTTGTACCAGATACCCTTCCTGGCAGCAAGTACCACACTGCCTTGCCAGGCAGGGATGTTGTTAAGCTGAACCAAGCCACAGCATGAAGGTTCTATAGCCCTATCCTTCACCGGCCACATGCACCGCTACTTGCGCTCAGGGACAGAGGGACAGACTGGCCACATGCTCCACCACCTGGGCCCTGGGGAACCCTGAAGGGACGGAGGGGCAGACTGGCCACATGCTCCACCACCTAGGCTAAGAAAAACCTTGTAGGGAGGGTGGATTACTGCCTCCCAAACATGTACTGACATTATAGCTCGAATTTCACCTGCGGTATCTGGAAACGAACGTCATGCACCAACCCGACACTATCCTCTGCCACTTACTCAGAGCTCGTGAAGCGGTGTAAACCCACACACCCAATGAACGTCTGAATCCACTCTCTATACTCAGGGAGAAATGTGTTCCTAGGGCAACTGAGTTAAAGCAGAGAGAACATTTGAGTTGGAGGACGAGAAAGAAAAATCATAAATTCAAAAGTATTATGAAAATGTAAAACAAAAGCAAAAAGGAGCATAAATAAGTCGGCAGATACCATTATCTTATTGTACCGAAGCGAAACATAAACCAATGATGTGTGGGTGGACGTCGGTGCAGAGTGAGCGCCCTCTGGCCGGTACGGTGCTCCATCAAGCCAGGGAACGCTAAAGCACTTCCTCACACATCAAGCCCACGTGAGCGCCATAAACATCAGCGGTCGTAGCTCCTGCGCTTTAAGCACTAACGGAAGTGGGGAACAGGAAAAGATCAAGCAATACCTTACTTTTTTCTTCTGTTATTCCCGTTGGCCACAATGTGACGCCTGCACGTGAAGGGGGAAGACATTATGCACCCGAGCATAACATCTCGCCCTGTGCTTATTACCACCTCTTTATCTAACATCTTGAGATGAATATTGTACTTTACCCCACGCATCTCAACAGACACTTACGATGCAGACGGACGGATTCAGCTCACAGCGAGGCATACAATAAGGAGTTTGATACCGTATCTTCATACCTTTGGTTCATTTCGGGTCACTTGTAACACTTGCAGAATTAAACACGATCACACAGCTTTGATATCTCAAACACTGGTACCCATTTAATCGACCAACCCTAAGGGATGATGAACAGCTGGATTGACTGTGGACCCACTGCTGCAATCAGGATTCGAACTCATTCGCTCGAAGTAGGGCGGCGGCCCGTGGCTGCATAATGTTCAGCAGCACTAACCGCTACACCACAGAGGTCCAATTACTAAGTTCCTTTCCTATTGGAGCCTCATCCAAATAACGACAAGATTTTAGGGTGATTGTTTAAAGCTACGATGTCGTCCTACCTTGCCACTCTTCCACTGCGAGATGGAATTTTCTATGGCATTTCATCAAGTGGCTTCTTTTAGCACAGAGATAGATTGGCCATAAGGATCAAGTTACACCCTCTGCTACTTAAATCTTTTCTCCTGGCAAAGCATAAATCGTCACGAAGTAATTGGTAATTCCAGACAAAGGAGATGGAACAGAGACAAGCAATTCAAGATAGGTCATATTCTTAAAACTATCTTACTATCAAACGCTGAATCAGTCATTATTGTATACATTATTTACAAGATATGATTTACACCGAATCCACTTTATACGTCACTTATGGCATTGGCTCGGGAAGACTAAAGGGAAACGGAAGCAGAACTCCAAGGCACCAGCCAGTAGTGGGACATCATTTTAGTCGCCTCTTCGCCTCGTGTTGGCAGAGCATTTTAATCAATCCTCAGCAATCCCTCTGATATTTCTGTCATCGATACTGATCTACTCAGAGGAAAGGAATTGAGTCTGGAGGGCCAGGGTGCTAGTGTTCAGACCACCTGTAGGACCCGGTGTGTCTGAGAGAGAGAGAGAGAGAGAGAGAGAGACAGAGAGATGCGTGAGTTTGCTTATCTGAAAGAGTCAGGAACTGCTCGGTCTAGTATGAGTGTGGGCGTCTGCTTAAAGTTGTATAGGATGGTGCTACAGGCGGTGTGTGTGTGTGTGTGTGTGTGTGTGTGTGTGTGTGTGTGTGTCCTAACGTGATCGTCCCGCCCACCCACACCTGCTGCTCTGAGCTTAAAAGGCTACATCCCCGTCGTTAAGGGAGCCAAGCTGGCAAATACAGACGGCGAGGCATAAAGCCTCTCTCTTCTCTCTCTCTCTCTCCTACTCGCCCACACAAGCCTTCCCACATACAGACCAGAATACATTCATGTACACATATCAAAGTTACAGCTGCTCTGTAACAGGAAATACCAACACGCGCTCCTTCACCTCTCGACGGTGAGATTTGTAAATTTTCGACCATTTTATTCCCAGATGTGCACTCTTTCTGTTAATCGTCTCGACGGTGTGAGAAATCTCTTAACAGACTCTTTAATTGCTTCAGGTAAGAATAACTAGTTCAGCCACCTCTACATTCGCTAACAATGAGTGCCCCATCAGCTTTAACAAACGCCCAGTAGAGCAGGCATTTCAAAATTTATGGTTGTGTTGCCCACCTGTACTGTAAACAGCTTCCTCCCTCGCTCCCTGACCTTCAGCCGTGACCCTGGTGGCACGAACGAGTAACACAGGTCCTGCTCTGCCACGGGTGAAAAGAATCAGATCGCAGGCAGTGTTAAAGATCACTCACTGCAAACCCCAGTCCGGCCATATGGCTAAATGCGGTTTATAAAATCGGGTCGCGCCCCAAGTACAAATCATCATCCTGGTGGGACGCGTCCACTGCCAGCCTGGGTAACGCCCATTTAAGAGTTTAAAGGTTAATTTCCTGACGAGCATAGTCCCTATGTGCACTTGATCCTCCTGTGTTCATCTCCAACATTTTCAGGACTGGCGGGGACCAACTGGTTATGATCCCATATTTCCTTTCCCTCTCGAGGAAAAAGCGTCGACGTTCGTCAGTCTCGGACAGATGCATGTGGCAAGACGCGTATCTGGGTTTGTGAAATACGTCGACATCTGCCTTCAGCCCTCCTGAAGGGGAGTAAGGTCCCATTTGAGTGTTACCGACTAACGGAAGACACCAGAAGCACCGCCTTGGGTCGCAACATCGCTCTACCCCGTCTCTGGAATTTATAATTCGTGGGTCCTCACGACACGTCCTTGCATATCCTTCCAGGAACTTGCGACCCTCCTGGCGACCTAACATGCTCTCTACTTCCCTCTCTGCTTTTACCCATTCTTCTTCCTTTCATTCGCACTTTACACATGTCACTTTCCTTGTTTTTTCCTTGTACATAACCTTCACAAACCTACTTAGCTTTCTCCATCCGTCCTTGCATGTCTGCTTCCTGAGTTCACTGCTTGTCCGCTTCTCTCGCCCGCTCCTCCCCAGCGGGCCTGCCTTCGGCAACCTCTCTCTGCTCATGTTCCACCACCTTCACACACAACCACGCGCCTCCCCCCTGTCACCAGAGTCTCTTCTGATATATGATACTTTTGTCCTTTCTGAGCCAATATCCTATTCCCCTTCAGCACTCTTATTCGTCAGCGCACCTCATTTCATCACTCCCCTTTCATTAGTTATACTTATTAATCATTTAAATTACTGTCATGAGCGCCGCTTTGCCCCAACCTTGCTCTGTAGCGTCATGTATATCATCTTAAACCCTTTCCTCCCCTCTGCCGTTTTATTAAGGCGCCACCCCTCCATTCCGTCGTCACTTTTACCTCTCATAACTCTCTCATTTTCCGTCTTTCTCCTGTTTTACCTTCGCCATTCCTGTCCCTCAGCCCTGGGCGGCGGGCATGCGGTTGCCACCCCGTCAGGAGGCTGGACCCGGGCACGCTGGCACGCCCTATAAGGTCAGGGCGGCCGCCTCCAACAGGCCAGGATACAGAGTGGTCGCTTACCTGTTCCAGGATCCTCCAGGAAGATACGTCCAGTTCCCTGGTGAAGGTGGTGGGGTCTTACATGGCCAGCGACACCAGGGGTAGGTGGCGAGGTCTTACATGGCCAGCGTCACTATGGGAAGGTGGCGGGGTCTTACATGGCCAGTGTCACTATGGGAAGGTGGCGGGGTCTTACATGGCCAGTGTCACTATGGGTAGGTGGCGGTGTTTTACATGGCCGGCGACACTAGGGATGGGCGATGGGGTCTTACATGGCCAGTGTCACTATAGGTAGGTGGCGGGGTCTTATATGGCCAGTGTCACTATGGGTAGGCGGTGGGGCTTTACGTGGCCAGCGACACTGGGGGTAGGTGGCGGGGTCTTACATGGCAAGCAACACTAGGGGCAGGTGGCGAGGTCTTAATTGGCCAGCGACACTAGGGGTGGGCGGTGGGATGTTGCATGGCCAGTGTCACTATGGGTAGATGGCGGGGTCTTACATGGCCAGTGTCACTATGGGTAGGTGGCGGGGTCTTACATGGCCAGCGACACTAGGGGCAGGTGGCGAGGTTTTACATGGCCAGCGAGACTAGGGGTGGGCAGTGGGGTCTTACATGGCCAGTGTCACTATGGGTAGTTGGTGGGGGCTTGCATGGCCAGTGTCACTATGGGTAGCTGGTGGTGTCTTACATGGCCAGTGTCACTATGGGTAGGTGGCGGGGTCTTACATGGCCAGTGTCACTATAGGTAGGTGGTGGGGTCTTACATGGCCAGCGACACTACGGGTAGGTGGTGGGGTCTTATATGGCCAGCGACACTAGGGGTAGGTGGCGGGGTCTTACATGGCCAGCGACACTAGGGGTAGGCGGTGTGGTCTTTCATGGCCAGTGTCACTGTGGGTAAGTGGCGGGGTCTTACATGGCGAGCGTCACTAGAGGTTGGCGGTGGGGTCTTACATGGCCACTGTCACTATGGGTAGGTGGTGGGGTCTTACATGGCCAACGACACTAGGGGTAGGTGGCGGGGTCTTACATGGCCAGCGACTCTAGGGGTAGGCGGTGGGGTCTTACTTAGCTAGAGTCACTGTGGGTAGATGGCGGGGTCTTACATGGCCGGCAACACTATGGGTAGGTGGTGGGGTCTTACATGGCCAGCGACACTAGGGGTAGGTGGCGGGGTCTTACATGGCCAGTGTCACTGTAGGTAGGTGGCGGGGTCTTACATGGCCAGCGTCACAAGGGGAAGGTAGCGAGGCCTTACATGGCCAGCGACACTAGGGGTAGGTGGTGGGGTCTCACCTGTAGTGGTAGTGATGTGGGACGCTTCTCCACGACCAGCAGCTGAGCCTGTAGGAGACAACGTGTTAGCGCTGACTCACATCAAGATGGAACTATGCAGTTCTTCACATGATTACAATAACAGTCGATAATGTATCAGTCTGACGACACCACAGATTGCGATAATGTTGACGATTACAAGGAAATGTAACAGATTTGTTAATCATTGTCATATTGTTGCGTATGTATCTATGTGGCCTCACTTGTGTCTAAGGTTATACCAGCCCGCTGGGTCCAATCCGGCCGGACCACGACCCTCCTCCGGTCCTTTCGTGTCCCGTCCTCCCTCCCACTGCCCTAGTCCCGTCCTTTTTTTTCCGATAGGCTGGTTATAGAAAGGAAAAGGAGATGGGACAGGCGAAGGGAAATGTTTGAAAAGTGGGAGAGAAGACTGAAGTGTGTAAAGGCGTACGGAGCAAGTGTTTTGATTCCCGTGGATGATTTTCAGGAAGCGTGTCTTTGGCGCCTTATCTGCACACCTGTGGCAGACTGAGGATGGTTCCCAACCCGCCCCTCCCACTGCCTCACCCTCGTCCTCCCCATCACCACAGTCCCACACCGTCCCGCTGTCCCACGACGGTCCACTCCCTCCGGCATCTAATGCCAGAATGATCTCGTGAGGTATCAACAACCCGTCCATCCTGGGAAAACATTAGGCCTCCCACGCCCAACGGTTTTTGTACAGCCCAGCGACGTCCCTAGGTCATCGGCCTCGCCTCGGGGTCCCGGCCCGCACAAATGCTTTCCTAGGACGAGTAAGGTCACCAATATATGTTGATGGTCAAACAGTGAGGTCTGTTTGTCTATCTGTCTCTCTAACTAGCCATCTGTCTGTCTATATGTATATACGCAACCCAACTCCAGTCAGGAGGAACTAAGTCCTCCCTCATGTCTGTGAAGATCAGGTCTGTGAGTTAGACCCCCAGCACGAAACTCCGCGGGCCATCATCATCAACCGACTCCAGAAGGATTCACACACACAGACACAGACATGTGGTCACCGCCAACAGAAACAGACATATGCATACCAGGGAAAGACGCACAGACAACAACAGACACGAGGAAACTCCAGATATATGCAGACAAGCGAACACTCCTGGCAGACACAGACACACGGACATTCCTCGCAGACACGGACACGAGGACAATACAATCAGACACGGACCTTAAGCATGTGGAAGATCTGAAAATAACTAACAAATGTGTTCCCCGAATGCTTATGTAATGGATTCTAAGGTCGTCAGGGAAAATGTTAAATGCCTTTGTGTGGGCGCATCAGTGTGCGTGAGGATATGACTGTACGTGAGGGCGTGAGTGTACGTGAGGACATGTGCACATGTGAGGGAATGAGTGTAGGTGAGGGTGAGTGTATCAGTGTGCATGAGGGCAGGAGTGTAGGTGAGGCCTTCAGGGCATGTGAGGGTATGAGTTTACGTCAGAGCTTGTGTGTGGAAGTGAGGGGAATGAGGGTACGTGAGAACATAAATGTACGTGAGGGCATGAGGATAAGTGAAGGCCTGCACGTGCGTGTGGGCGTAGACGTACGTGAGGACATGAGTGCCCGTGAGGGCAGTAGTGAACGTAAGGACATGAGTGTGCGTGTGGGTATGAGTGGACGTGGGGACACGAATATACGTAAGGGCATGAGTGTACGTAAGGGCATGAGTGTACGTAAGGGCAGGAGTGTACGTAAGGGCAGGAGTATACGTAACGGCAGGAGTGTAATTGAAGGCTTAAGTTTACGTAAGGGCACAAATGTATGTAAGGGCCTGTTTACGTGAGGGACTGAGCGTGTATGAGGGCAAGGGCGTACGCGAGAACATGAGTGTACGTAAGGCCATGAGCGCACGTGAAGGAATGAGTGTACAATGCGCAGCTCTGTAGGTGCGTCGTCTCAGAAGGCCACACCTGAGCAGCCATACACCTGCAGGTTCAGCAGGCAAGACCCACCTTTCCCATCACGTTGTACCTCTTCCTCACGTTGCTTACCCAGCTTCACGGGACTCCTGCAAACGCTGCGGGACAGTCGAGCCAAAGGAATGTGACACATTTCACTCCACAGGCATCATTACTTATGTCAATGTGAAAATTTTTCGTTTCATTGTTACGTGAGATTGAGGTGACCGTGTTATTACCATGAAAAAAATGACTGTTTGTGAGCATCAAATGACAGTAATTGCATCCCAAGTCATGTTAAAGCTTGAGACATTGACAGACTAATGTATCGACCTCTCCCATGACTTTCTCCAGCTCAAAGTATTTTCCTTTACCCACACTTACACGTACTAGGACCAGTCCTGTAGGTGTTAGGCTGTAACAACAACAGCTCAGATTTGCACGACCAACCCAGAAACACCTTACGCTCTTCGTGTAAGGATCGCTAGTCCAACTCTCTCTCCCATTGAAGCTAAACTATCGGGCGTGTTAATACCATTCCTTCCCTTATTTCTTCTTGTTTATAATAAATCTTTAAGTACGAAAGAGTCTCATAAGCTTTTGGCCCCCTAGTCTCGGGTGTGGGATGCGAAAATCTCTGGAATCCCGCCTGTCTGTCTCGCCAACGAGAAGAAGGGGCTAAGACAGTAGTAGTTGTAGGAATAAAACCGGCCTGTTGTAAGACCTTTGCCTCCATTATTCCACCAAGATTCGTGGTCGTTCTGCTAAAATTTCTTTCTGTAAACACCACCTGGCCAGTACCTCTCTCAATATCGTATTTGTTGTTTTTAGAAATCCCTTTCACTTATAACCTTCATTCACGATTGTGCCTCAGAGTAAGTGCCTGTGCTTATATCACGACGAACGCACCTGTTGCGGGGCTCGTGGGTCGTGAATTTCCAAACACTGACATCATCTGACTCAACGTTTCCATCTGTGAAAGATATTTCCCATCTTTGTAAAGCTTTATAACATCCTACGACTCCTTAAGATTCCTACCACGAGGCCGTGTTAGCCACAGGTCCGAGGTCAGGTCCACTACTTTGGATCGGAATGGTTCAACTCTTTCCGTGCAGATGATGGCGGTAAGACTGGATGGGTGTGCTTGCAGCCATCACGTTATCCCTTCTCTCAATATCTGGAGCAAATCATCAACCAGCCTACTCAATTTACAGACCGTAATGACTCTCTCTCTCTCTCTCTCTCTCTCTCTCTCTCTCTCTCTCTCTCTCTCT